>BGPR01008311.1:0-64578 GCA_013235015.1 Araneus ventricosus | reverse complement strand
AGAAGTTCTGCGGAAGACTCATGACAGCGCAAGAGGAGGACATTTTGAAGTCATAAAAACTTTGCGTAAGACCCGGGATCGATTTTATTGAGACTGACTTCGAGGCCGAATTTGAGAATTTATGCAGAGAATGCCAAGCTTGCGGAGACAGAAAAGGACAGAAAACAGAACAAGGAAAATCAGTGACTGGACAGACGCCAGTAGAGATATTTTCTGATCAAACGGCCGAGATCCCCCTTCGACATTCTCTTTGGACGAATGAGGGATACGCTTTCCTCGCCGACAAATTTAAAGGCACGTTTGGAAAGCGTAAATGTATCTGCTAGAGAGCGAGTTAATTAATTCGTTACCAGGTCATGAATAAAAACTCGTTACGACTCAGAACAACAGACCACCATTTTAAGGAAGGTGATATAGTCTGGATGTGTTGGATGCAAAAGCTGTTGCGGGAGTCTGGAGCATCAGCAGTCTTCTTGTAGTTTCCTTTAAAAGCCTGGATTGTGTGCGTTGTTGCAGTAATAGTAGCTGTTGTTCCTATTTAGTAGCCATGACGCTTTGTTATTTTTTATGCCTTTAAGATGTTTTAATTAAGTATTGTTTTGCCAAGATGATTGTTGTGGCTGCATCATTTGAGACAACAACACACCATACCAGGATTAAATCGGGTAGATTTCAAAAGTCCTGCTTAGTCTTTACAATGTCTTGCTAAATAGATGCAACAGGATGCATAACTCGGAACGACGGAGAGGTCAGAGTCCGAAGTCACAAGAAAAGTGGGAATGACCAAGAAATTAGTGTAAAAAAACTCAACAATGTTGTCTAAATAGTACAGAGGTCTACAAACGCCAAGCCAAAAGTCATCCACATCAATCGGTTAGCTCCATACCGGACCACTGATCATAGTTATATGTAATGAGACGCCGGGACGTGCAGCCTTTAAAGAAGGAAACAGTGTTAGGAAGTTGTAAAGTTGTTTCCCTGACATGCTAATCTAGGGGACAAACTTGGCAACTGGTGAGAAATTTAGTGAACATTTTGACGACAAACTTAACGACTTTGGCGACAAAATGAATATTCTAGAAAAATCCGTAACTATGATCCTATCTGTACTAGAAGCCAGTAACTTCATGAACCTTCTAAAGATTACGTCACTTCCAACGTAATGACGTCACTTCCTGTTGAAAAGGTATAAAAGAAAGCTCTCAAATCAAGAGTACTCAGTTGAAGTTTGGACAGCAACGAAGCTAGTGAACTGAAAAACATTTGAGTGCTATTGAAAGTGCTGTTTCAGAGATTTCATTGGTGATCTCTGTTATGAATTCATACAAGTGCTGCTTTTTACCTGAGCTGCATTTGTTTTCTGGATGTCATAAGTGTCCGTATGAAATAAAAATTATCGCCATCGGTCCAGTGGTTTGTGCTGAAGAACTGGTCCACAGGTTTTAACAATTATTTTAAACTAGCCGCCTTCGACGTCCAGCTCGTTCGCCAGGAATATGATTTCAATTGAATCTTGCCTCATTTTATATTCATGGTTCCCCTAACAACGTAATTTTAAACTTCAGATTGTGGTAGATATTTAATCCAGTGTCTTTTATTGGCTTTCACTCTTCTGATCATTGCCTACATGAATGTCCTATTGGAGTTAAATAACTGACCATGTCATGTAACATGTAATTGCACGTCGTCGGCGATATCTTCACTTTCTTATTCCTCTTTCAAAATCTGTATTTGATTTCAACATTAAAATGACGCAGCACATATTATGGCTAGAGACAAATTATCTGAAAAAAGAATGAAAAGATAGCAACCATAATCATTCAAGTTACTGTATATATTTCTTAAATCTCAGAAAGCTTGGTTTACAGATTCCACAAAAATTTTCATGAAATAAAATATGAAAGCAAAATATATTAGGATATTACCTCATCTTTCAACAGTGAAAGAGAAAAACACAATTAAATATTTGTTTAAACAATGGAAACGATTTGAATTGCGTTGCAGGAATGAAAAGTATTGTTGTAAATTATGCCGAAAATATTTTTAAAAATTTATTAAAATTAGAGGAAAACTTGTAAGACAACTGAATTGATATTATTGAAGAGGTAATTTTTTAAACTTTTAGATGGCGAAAAATAATTTTTGTGCTGTAATATTTCGGAAGGTAATAAGGAAAAACGCCAAAATCTCGCTTAATTTTTAATTAATTAAAATTCTAAATAGCATTTCCAAAAAAGGGTTCCAAGGAGCACATTCCCACCCTGCAAAGTAGGTTTGTGCCAAATATCGTAGCCCTAGGTCCAGCGGTCTGCCCTGTAGAGCACCAAAACACACATTCTACTTTATTATTTGTAGAGATATGCAGATATGCATTTATAGGTTTAAAATTTGTTAATAATTATCTTTACTTGTTTCAGCTATTATTTTATTTTGTAATAAGCTTTAGATAATAATCTGCAAAATTTTCAGTGGTGCTGTACACTTCATTTCCTAAGATATTTGTTGATAATTCTTCATTTTATATTATTACTTGTCGTTCAGTCAGACAATTCTTACAGCACCGACATTATATAAATAGCTAATTATTCCAAATAACTAATTATTATAACTGAATTCGCTAATAATTACTTACTTATCTTTAATTAAATATAAAATTAATTATTATGAGTTAGTTTGAAGTTACCGAAATTAGAAAAATTTTGCTTGGGCGGCGGGGGGGGGGGGGGTGCCGCCCCCCTGTCGGCTCAATTTTTAACCAAACGATTTAAGTCATAACAACCGTTCCATTTGAAATTTAGCCATTTTAAGAGCTTTTTTTTATCCTATCTAAATAAGAAGGATTACAGAAGCCCAAAGAATTCAGAATTCAACGCTTTGTGTACTAAAGAAAGAACTGATTAGAACTTGGCGCTTGATACAGTATCCAAATGGATTCCGCGCCATGAATAACGTGATCATACGGCCCGTTTTCGGGTAGCCTGTCCCGTTGCCGCCAAGTACAACTTTGGGAAGCCGAAATGCCCCGTTTTCAGCAAGAGAGCAATCCAAGGTAGCAAATAAAAAAAAAATCAAATCGCAATGCCGGGTGACGAGACATGCGCTACATACGTCACATACACTCACTTCCAAAAGTTAAGCACAATTCTTAAGATAGGAAAAATTTGGATTTAACATGAATACTATGGTTCGCAATCAGTTGCGGAGAATCATGGGACGTACTATCGTCGTAACTCACATTTTGCAGTGAAGATTCGGTCACGAGGGAGATTAGGGCGGCCACCAGAAAGGGATGAAGGCGAAAATAGAGTTTACCCATCTTGTTTCACAGAAAGCTGATAACGAGATGTAACTTTCATCAATGGTTATGTTTAATGTGCATAATATTTACATGCATTTTCGTAAACACAGCACAAATATTCGGTAAGATATAAAGGTTTTCTTAAAAATTCCCAAATTTTCCCGCATGTGTTTTGCTTATGACATGCAGAGTTTTCCACCAAATTGTGCGAAACTTTCAGAATTCTTGGCAATATTTAAAAGAAGCATTGTATTAAAATTTGAATAAAAAAAGCAGTTCAATATTACAGGAAATATAAGGATTTGTAGTAAATAATTTTTACTGCGCATGTGCGAAACGTAGCGTATTTTTCTTTTATATCTTTAGAGCCAGAGATATAGGGCAACTTATATAAAAAGTCCAGTTAAATACCATTAGTATTCAGAAAGATATAGGTATTGCAAGAGCTGAATTGCTTTTATTCTCTAAGAGAAACAAAATGATGAGGGTTTTTTAGCTTCTCTTAGAGTGTACCGAAATTCCTCAAGTTGCCATGTCGATATCTTGGGTAGGGGTAGGGGTCCTGAAAGCAATTTTGAGCTTGCGTCCCCAACAAAATCCGCCACTGACTCTGATGTGATAATCTTGTACCGTTGCCATTCACTCTTTTATTACCAAAATAAATTTTAAGAATTACACGTATTAATATTGAATATATTATGTCTGCCAGACAGTTTTCTCTTATGAATAAGTTGTAGATGAGCGGAAAAACATATTTGCAAATTGCGATGTTTAAAGTAAAATTACCAAAGTAAATTTTAAGAAATATTGACAAGAATTTCATTTTAATTTTAAATCAACACCAAACAAACATCACATATTTTCAAGTGTTCATTCGTGTTATTTTCACTGATAAATATAAACTGAAGAAATATTAGTTTTCTTGAATACACATAATGTTACCTAAGTATTAGTAGATATCCCTTTCTGAGGCAAAAAATTAATGGTCACATTCAGTGGCGGTTTTTCGCACAGGCGTTAGAGGCGCTCGCCTCGTGCCTCGAGAATTTAGGGGGCCTCAAAACCTATTCGATTTACATCGTTGTGCTAAAACGACGACGATTTTTTGACGTTAGGTAGGGGTAGGGGCCTCAAAGCGATTTTTAGCCTGAGGCCTGGTATTGACAAAATGCGCCACTGGTCACATTATCATAGGAAATTTGGCCAACATAACCATACCACCATTGCTGTACCCCCCAGCATTCTGTGATTGAGAACTAGCTAGCCCGCAATTTTCGCTAAGCCGAGTTAAGAATCGTACTGAAATGGAAATGTTTTCTTTCTATACCAGAATGGATTAAAAATGCTTTTTCTGGGTTCCAATAGATGGCAGCACATCTCAGTAGGATGTCTTTCAAGGTTATGAAACCTGTTGCATAGCTTCGTATTCAAAAAATTGTAGGTTGTCCTTCTTCGGTTGTCAACGGAATATTTATTGTAAAAGTTTTTCTTTAATTGTTTGCCTGTCATCTGGGCATTTGCTTTGATAAGTGAGTCAAAAAACAAATAATTGACAAGCATTAGAACAATAACTTTTTATTTGAAAGATTTAAATTGCTTCTTACCTGATTTGCAAGAATAAGGATACAAAATATATATATATATCCAGGCACTGACTGACAAAAAAATTCACATATATCGTTTACACATGTATAGCTATGTATGTCATGCTCTATTATGTTAATTTTCATTGATAATGTTTTGTAGATTTTGGAAAATTACTATTATTTGAAATGTAAGAGTGTAATTCAATTATTTGTGAATAAATACAATAAAACAAGTAAATCGATAGTAATGAAATGATTTATATAACGATGGGAGAAGGTGTCGTGAGTTAAAGGAGTACTGAACTCAGGATTCTTACCCTCCGGACTTTATTATTGTTGGGGAGAAACATAGTTACATAGCAAAAATGGAAGTGCCTTATTAATATTACAAAATCAGGGTGTTTACTATTATACAACATGTGTTAAAAAAGAAAAAATAGAGAAGAAAGGAGAGTGATAGGTATTTTACAACTGGATTTTGAATTTACATAAGGGCAATGCTAATTCATATAACAAAACATTATAATTGATAAATTTATTTTTATATTAAAAATATGAATTTTTTGAAATCTTGGTATTTCCTGTTATATCAATTTTTAAAATTTTCTTTCCAAAATTTTATCTTTACGCTTTGATATTTAAAACAAAATTGTAAAAAAATGTATTATAAATTAAATGCATTATATACACAGATTTCATAATGTTAATATTGAAAAATTCAAATTAGGAAACAAAATTATTGTTAATGATGATTCAAGTTGACAGCATGGTGGAAGCTACATGTTATTACACTTAGTTAAATAGTACCGAGTATGATAAAAATGCATTTAAAAGTAATTGATACCTCTGAACAGAATTAAGTTTTCAGTACCAATAATCTCTCAGCTTTTCTTCATATTTCTTCCTTTTTGTGCTATGTTTTAAAAACAAGTTCTTTAAAGACACGTAATTCTTTCTATACCAAGTAAAACGAATATCACCTTTGTAGCTTTCTGTGTGCTATCAAACTGAATGGTCACTGACTATAGAATATTTTTTTTAAAAAAATAGGAAGATTAAAAAAAACCAGAAAAGAAGATGGTATTTTTTCATAAACGGAGCCCTATCCGTCACCAAGCTGAAATGTTGGCTTTAATCCGTTCTGGCGCCAACTCTCATCACTAAGGCCATTCGCCAATATTTCAACTTGGCACCAAAGGCATACCAAATATATATCATTAAACGCAGGGGTGTAGTAGAGCCGGAACGCCGTTTCGACATTGCTTTTTTTTTGTCACGATAAATATGTAAGAAAAAATTGTGAAAACGTCCTTAAAACAGCACAATCTTTGTCGCCTCTGCTTTTAGAGCGTTCCGACATGCTTATTTTGCGACTTTACTACTTATTAAACGTTTCTTTGCCTTAAATCATAAAGCATAATCCATACCTTAATGAAAAACAATTTATAACTATAATGCAGCTGGTGAGGATTCACATACGCATAGGAATTGCATTGTAATAAGAGGCTGGTCAGGCCACAATAGGTTTTTTTTCTATGTTAAAAATATCGATTCGGAATAACATGAAATGATGGCACATATGCTTTATTATATTTTATTCACTGAACCTTCTTTTCTTGCTTAGTGTCCCTTAGGAGCAGACCAAGTAAATTCAGTACAGGTTTCTCAAAAATGAGTGACACCACAAATGAAACAGTCCATGACGACAATAGGATATACAAGTGAAGAAGTACCTCGAAAAAAAAATAAAAAATCATTAATTCGATTTATTTTTAAAAATAAAAAACAAGGCTTATGACCATTTCACCAATGCTGCCTGATTTAATAGCGGATACTATTTTTTTTACTTCTTTCAAGTTTGGTAATATGTCATTACATTACCATTCAGTTTACCCCATTTGCTTCGTTCTATTTCCCCCAATTTCATACACGGTAAATATTTTATGCTAATATTTTATTTACTCCATTTATTCGCTGATGTATTTTTTGTAGCACATATAGTGTCTCTCAAAATTGAGTACACACCTCTCATATTCTTCATTAAACGTCTAAAATAGCAACTTATAATATTCATTTAATATTAACACTTACAGGAATGTTAAAATGCTCATTATAGAATATATTAGGCAAGGAAACAAAAATGAAGAAATGATAATGACTTAATTAGCTAAATTTTTATGTTGAAGCTCAAAATTTGAGAGCCACAAAATTGAGTATACACTTCATAAAAATTTCAATTTAGCCACCAGTCCTTTTCTTTAAATGACCCAGTGTAATAAATTTGATGCTGCAATGCACCAGGAATTGATATCCATGAGAGAAATGAGTTTTTATATTTTTTTAATTCTCAATATTAGCTCTAGAACTGAAACAAGTGTTGATACCCCGAAACTTGTAATTCGAATGGCTGAATAAAGCAAATCTCAACGTGAAATTGCAAAGAATGCTTGGAGTAGTCATGGATATACACAAAAAATCACCCAAAAGTATAAAATGTCTGAACTAATAACAAATAAGCCTGGTAAAGTAAGAAAAGGAATTCTCAGTTCGACGACTAAGAAAAACATTTTTAGACAAATACGAAAAAATTCTAAATTGGTTGCTATAGAAATTATTACATCGACGTCTACAGCAATAGAAAGGAGTGTTTCATCAAAAACATTTAGAAGGGTGCTCAGGAAAGCTAATTATAATGGAATTGTATCTATAACAAAACCTTTCATTTCCAAAGTTATTAGAGACAAATGCATTGCTTTTGATAAAAAGCATTTTTTTTTTAAATTTAAATAAATAAATTTTTGGAATAAAGTCAAATGTAAATTTAATGTTTTTTGAAGTAATTGTCGAATCTATGCTTGGTTAAAGCCCGATTCTGAACAACTTGCCCCAAACACCATTCCTACAGTCAAACACGAGGGAAGTTCAGTTCTTATATGGGGCCTATGTCTGCAAATGAAGTGGGGATTTCGGTTTTTATCGATGGCATAATGGATAAATTGAAATATCTAGATATACTGAATAAAAATTTAAAGCGAAGTGCACAGAAACTCAGTTTAGGGTCAAATTCTTTTTTTTCAACAGAACAACGACCTCAAACATACATCTGAAATTGTGAAGTTACGGTTATTATACAAGTATAAAATGCGATTGCGTACTCCACCTCAGTCCCTAGATCTCAATGGTATTGGAAATATCTGCTCAGAAACACAACATTAGGAATAAAGAACACTTGAAAAATGTGCTACTAGAAGAATGGGCAAAAACAACCACTCAGTCGGCACAAACTCTTGCTAACTCAATCCCATGCCGTTTAAAAGCTGTTTTGAAAGCAAAAGGATATGCAACAAGATATCAGTTGATGAAATGTTTTTTTTATTAACGAATTAGACTAACTGTATATTCAATTTTGTGCCTAAGAAATTTGTAACTTTGACATAAATTTTATGTTAATAAAAATATTATCAATCCTTTGTTTTTGTTTATACGTTTTATATGTTTCTTAATGTGTCTTTTATTATTCTTTTAGCTCTTAAACTTAAACGTTAATTTATTATAACATTTTAAGGCTTTTAATGAAGAGAGAGAGAGTAGTGTATACTCAATTTTGGGAGCCACTGTATACCGTAACAACAGATATGGTTCTGAAGTTTTTGTTTAGCCAAAAGCACTGTATTTCAAAGAGTTAAGGTGAAGGCTTAATTGAAAGAAACGAAAGATCCTTTTTCAGCTCGAGCTTTCTTTTTCGCTTTGAGAAACCGTTTTATTTTCATCATGGTAAAGTTTATAAGCTGGCATACTATTTGCAAATTGCGACCTACATGCGTGATCCAAGAATCGTTCAAAACGTTTAAAGCGTCAAACATTGGACCTAGAGCTACTGAATTTCGCAGATATTTTCTTTTCGAGTAGTAAATGCTCACTACGAATGTTTTTTTTTTTCAAAATTTTAATTACTTTTTTAATTAATTAAAAACTAACTGAAATTTTAACGTTTCTCCCCGATAACATCGGAGCATATCGTCGCAAAAACTTTTTTCAGTTATGTAATAATACTTTTCCTTTATGTAAACGCGTGGAACAAAATAGCAAAATTGTGAACTTAATCAATGTGAATACAGAGGATGTTCGCACATTTCATAGACGATTTTTATGGTATTACAGAACTATTTAACATCACATTTTTGGGTTTTAAACGTTCAGTTTGATACCCCGCATTCTTATCAATCTTTCTACAACGTAGGTAACTTCCAAGACAATAATGATTTTTATGTCCTCGGAAGAGGTATTTTGTCCCATTCCTCTTGAACAGCTTTCTAAAGCCTACAAAGGTTTGTAGATAGACGTTTGGATAATGCGCTTTTTAAAAGTCCAAATCCCCCAAACTCATGAGTGATACAGAAATATTTACCAGGAATATCAGTGAAGGGTATAGTCTTAATACCCATTTCTTGTTTTTTTCTTCTTCAGGAAATTAACAGTGGATTGTGATTTGCGGTTGCTTGCTTTGTCTTGGAGCAGTTCAACTGATCGATGGCATTGTAAGTAAAGAGATGGTATTTCATGTTTTAATATGCTCCTGATGGTATGTGGAGTCGATCTTAACATTTTAAATGTCTTTACTTTCCCGACTTTGAACCATGTTTTAAGATATTTTTCTCCTCTTTGAGGATAGTAAATTGATCTTTTATCTCGGATTCATTTAATTAGACCTAAACTTCATGTATTGTTGCAACATTTTTCCATTTTTGCGCACAGAGATATGAAGTGGAGAAAGACGATGAAAATTGAATTTTTTGGCCTTTTTGAGATTTATGTCAGTGTTAATAATTTTGTTTACAGTTGACACTGCGCATTTGAATGATTTTGCAACAAACCTTTGACTTGGAGGATTTTCTTTTAACATTAAAATGTCACCTTTGCAATATTCGAAGAACTGTGTGTCTTCCTTAGATAAGACAACAATTTCTCCACTTGAATTCAAACTTTGACGATTTTTTCCTTTCTTACTAACAAATATTACCTATTATGGCTTGAGATATCGAGAAACCATGGCTTTCACAGCGTCTTTCTATAACTGAATAAGGTTAACTCTCTTCGGAAGCAAAGACGTAGCCTTTCATCCATCGCTTCTTTAAAAGCGAAATTTTGCATTTAAACAAAACTTTCAGGTAGCAGGTGGTAACTTATAGCTTCAAAAATGTAATTGCTATGAAAATAATTCTTTCCAAGCTGTCGAATTTTTTCCGCAGCGGAAGAAAATCTTCTAAAATTGTGCGAACAGCCTGTTACGTAAGTATGATACCCCGCCTACGAAATGTAGCGCCCTCGAGTGGCCCGTTGTAAAACCCATTCAGTATCAATGTAATACTCATGATGTTAACAGCTTCGCCCATGAGCGGACAATATACCAACTCCCCTACAAAGAAGAAAAATAAATAATAATTTGAAATTCAAAAAGAGGTTCGTCGTTTTTATACAATCTTCTCCACAGCGTCTTTATTTTAATAGCTCTTGTGCGTCTATGTAAGAATATCTAGTTATTCTAACAATTTATTTCAAACTTATGTTTTAACATATTTAAAAAAAGAACTTAATGTTTTGTTAACATGTTACTGTATTTTGGCTGGCATTCTTTCCGTAAATTGAGAGATGTAAGAATCTTTAGGTACAAAATGGGATGGCTGACCCAGTCAAGCTAGATGGAGACAAGACAGTTTAGTTATAGTAGAGTCCCGTTTTGAAAAAACACGTTTTTTTGGGACGGACCTCGTAATTTTGATCCGTGATCAGACAACTAGGACGACACCTGAGCTGGATGCAACACACGTGTTAAACACATTTCCGTAAATATGACGCGTCCCTTCATATAACATGAAACAAAACGAGGATGTGTTTTGAAAAAGTGCGTCTGCTCTTTAATAGATTCGGTTCGAAATTACATAAGCATTGACAACTGTTGTGTAAGGTTGGCCACATGCTGAATTTCATCTATCTAGCTTATTTCGTTCTTGATTTATCGCTTACAAATCCACCCGCGTAGAGAGACAGAAAAGAAGTCTCCTCTTTGATGAATATATATTTGAAACACATAAGCAGTTTTTGTTTAAACACCACATGCGTTTTTATATATAGTGCTCACACGCATACGGATAGACAGACAGACAAACTGCCCTGTACACGAATTTGAATTAAAATGTGATTTGTGTATGCTATTGTAATGATAAGACTACATGCTAAATTTCATCCGTCTAGCCTATTACGTTTTAGAGTTATATTTTTCTCATGCACGCAGAAAAAGAGTCTTCGCACTAACGGATTCCATTAAGAATCTGATGAAAATGTACATTTTGATTGTTTGTTTGTGTGTCCATAAAGACAAGGTTCCAAATTCCTACCACTTAATGCCTTGGCCTTTTTTTTATTCCGATAATACATACAAAGAGACAGACATAATCGCAGACATATTGAAAAAATTATTTTTCGGACTCGGGATTTCAAAAAGGTGAGATCCTTCAAAACCAAGAAGTTGATTTTTTTTTTATGAATACTATACATTCTCTATTCCAGGGCTGGGGAACCATTTTGCACTGAAAGGCCTCACTAAATTTCGGCACTTTGAAAAAGGCCGCACGAGCAGAATCTTAAGGGTTATTGTTCTTAATTATTATCATACTACAGGCAATTACATATTTCAACGCAAATTGTAAATAACTGGTAAGGCCGCAGGTTTGCTATCCCTGCTCTATTCTGAATACTATGCACTCTCTATTCTTCAAATAAGTGGACGTGAAAACGATTGGGAAAATAACCGTTTGAATTCAACTATTCTATCTATGTTCGTAACTGGGTCTGTAGTTGAGTTTTTAAACCCAGTTTTGTTTCAATGAAATGCCCACCACCATCAGGATTCCGACTTGTAATTTATTAGGATTTAAATTTTTTTATTTCATAAGAGTCTACAATTGCTGAAAGCTTGTAAGGGAAGAACCGCATACATACCGCTGACACAAGGGAAAAATCCGTCAGTTTCTCAACTGAAAGGAAGTACTTCTCTATGCCGATCATGTGGATAAAGTAGAAGCAATACGAGAGACGAGAAAAGGGCACGAAGATTTTAAGCGAAAGCAGCCAGTTGATGAGACCTGAAAAATGAATTACTTTTTTTAAAAAGAATTTTCAATAATTGAATCGTTGTTTTTAGAAACCACTTGAGTATTTTTTTTTTCAAAATCGCGTTTACGCTGTTTTCAGGTTCTGAAGGCGAATTTACATAAGGAGTGAAGAAATGATGAGAATCATTCAAAGACACATTATAGGAATATAAAATTTACTAGGAAAAGAAAATAATTAATCACTGATTTTAAAAAATTAATCAGTATTTTAAAAACTCTCAGCACTTGGATATCATTGACTCGTGTGGTTTTTGCAATCGGCGATTCAATTACTAACAAGATTTGAAATCTTTAACTCCTTAACAGGTGAATTCTTTTACTAGAAGCGCTCACAAAAAAAGGCATTTTTTGCTGCATAAATCTGTGGCAACAGCTTCGTCCTGCGTGCGCTGTCTACCTTGCTCATGCGTAGTGGAGAACTGAGTACTATAAAAGCTCAAGCATCATCCGTCATCTCTTTGCTCTTGCTATGATTTATGTTCCTGTTGTCTACATGTTAATTCAATTATCATTTACTTTACTTTTATATTGTTAAGTTTATTAAAGTTATAATTGTTATCATGAGTCAGCTTCTTCTGTGTTGCATGATGTTTCCTCACACCTGCACGAGCCAGTATATACATGCATACCTGTCGGTGGTTTGTACCTTCTAAGTTACCTTGCCTAATGAGATGCAGTAGCTACTCTTTCTTGCAGTAACTTAAAATAAATTATTGCCCCAGTGCTATAGACATAAGAATAACCAAGTTAGCCTATTGACCACCGCATCGATTCAAAGCAGCAACCTTAAAATTTGGTCTGCTAAAGTGGTGACCAGGAACACTGGCTTCAGGAAATCGAGGATTCCACTGTAGTTCTGGATGACAGTGGACCATTAACTTCTGTAGAGTTTTTGAATGGGTCTTCAAATCTTAATTTCATTTTTCTCTTTTCAAAATGCCTGACGGACCTGAGACTACAAAACCCAAATTATCGAGTGTTGCATTTCGTGCACCTCCATTTTGGGAAACTGACCCTGACTTGTGATTCTTTCAGCTCGAATCTCAGTTTAAGCTTTCCGGGACTCCATTGATGTAACTAAGTTTCATACGGTAGTAGCAGCTTTAGATTCGAAAATTCTTTCATACGTTTCGGATATTGTTCGTAACCCACCTGCTGATAGCAAGTATGATGCTCATAAAACTCGGATTTTGAATCATTTTTCGCAATCCCAAGGTACTAAATTGCGTGTACTTTTGCAAGACCTGCAATTGGGTGATAAGAAACCATCTCGGCTATTACAGGGAATGAGAAATCTTGCTGCGGAAAAGGATAGTGAGGATGTCTTAAGGACAATTTGGATGCAGAGACTGCCAACCTCAATGCAGCAGATTTTGTCGGTTTCAAACAATAATTTAGACGGGTGTCATTAATTGCCGATAAAATTAACGAAGTTTCACATTTTTATACGGTAGTTAATTCCGTTGCATCAGATAACTCTGTAAGTCAATCGTTTAGATACGAAATCGCAGAATTGCATGCGAAACTTAAGCGGATATCTCGTCCCCCAGATTCAGACAGTCAAACAGGGGTAGACAAGAAAATTCTAATTCCCGTGTTAGAAGCATATCAAATTCACGTAAATCTCAGTTTAAACGGATTTCTTTGTATCATCGCAGATTTTCGTAAAAGGCAGTAACGTTTGTTGGTCCCTGTGACTTTCAGAAAAACTGAAGAGCTCGCCTGTTTCGGCGGCAGCGGATCGAAGTCATATTCATATAGTCGCTTATTTTTGCATGACAGAAGTACGGGTTTCCGGATTTTGATTGAGAGTGCTACACTTTAATTTAACTTGATTTGTTTCATGTTATCGAAGATGGAATTTTGTAACAAATTTTTCGTACATTTCCTGATGTGCTAGATTTTTCAAATTTTGAATTCTCTATGTCAATATATCATTTTAAAATTTTCAGAACTTAATTATCAGTTAAACTATTGGTATAATTGAATTTTGATTCCATACAAGTGGCGTCACCTGGTAGAGAATTCGAAAAATACTGACTGCAAGACTCCATAATATTTACGATATCGAGTTATAGTCTGAAAGCAGAGAAGTCAAAAAATATTTTAAAAATTTCATCTTCTTATTCTACACTTATAAAAGGCAATGTTTGTGTGTGTGCGATGTCCAGATGAATTTATCACACTTAGAGCCTTGAAATTTGGCACACAGATAGTCTTAATGGTGACTCAATGCACCTCGAAGCCGGAATTTTAAATTTAATCTAGAAAATTTTTTATTTAATGCTTTGTGCTGTTTTGGTTGATTTTTCGCACTAATTTCTAAATGGAATGGTTTTGAATAATTGTACGAAAAAAAAGCCAACACTCCAAAAGGGCACACGATTTCTGTTCTAATGAAGTTAGTTTTGAATTTCTAACGTAATTTGCTGAATATTGAGAAATTTTTGTAAAATAGTCACTTTCTCCTTATATTTTTAACTGTCAATTTTTATTTCCTCGCATCCAACGTTCTAATAAAGCTATGATTTTCAGCATTTTTGTGGTAACAACCGAAATATTTATCTCTTATTTAAAACAAGAATGGTTAAAATATATTTGTCCGTTCATTTTTAATAATTTTTTTTAAAGGGTTAAAAAAATTCTTTTCGAATGAAGTTCTAATCCGAAACGGTCAGTTTCTCCCTGGCTACGTCTTTCTCAATTATTCACTCTTCAGTTTTTAGCGTGTTTCGCTAGGAATAATTTGAAATAATTTCGTTGGATACAAGGTTTTAGTCGTAAATTAAGCGGTGCTGGAACATTCTGACATGGGTGATAAGTTTTTGAATTTCTAACGTAATTCACTGAATTATGAGAAAAAATTTTTCCGTGATGAGCTAAAACAGTTTCTTTAACATCTGCGTAAAATGTGCCATAGCGTTTCGCGGAAGCTCCAGGGGGTGACGAAGGGGGGTACTGTCGTGACCTTCGAGGGTCACGTTACTGTGGTTTTACGATCCAGAGAAAAGACTGTATTGCATCAGCCTAACTTATATACTGTAATGTTTTCCTACAGTTAAAATGTCATTATCGCGAAAAAAATAAGTGGGAGAATCAATAATGTATAACTTTTGTTTTGATTTTTTCAAAACTTTTTCGTGTCATTGTGGGCGATTTTTTTTTTTTATTTTTTTTTTCATTTTGTTGAAGTCCTGAGAGTCCGTGCGAGTACTGCAAGTACAATAAAAAAAGTAATAAAAAGTCAAACAGATAAAAAAGTGCTTTTAAAGAGCGTTCTTATTAAATTTATGTATAATACCATCTTTCTTCATTACTTTTCAATTCGGATCTCCTTCGCAGCTCTTTTTATTTTATTTTTATTTAACCCATTAAACATTAACTATCTAATATATCTAATAAGATGACACCTTTAAATTTGGGAATGCGTTGTCATTTCATTTCAATTGAGAACCTAAAGGACAATTGAAATGATTATGGATTCCACGTAATTTTTCTATCGAATTATAGCGACTTCAAGATTACAAGTTTAAAATCGTGATAATTCGATGCTTCTATGGCGTACATGCAAACGAATTAAAGGGTTAAGCTTATTCTTTAACAGAAATCCAAAATATGAAATCCGAAGTGCTTTGCTATGAAGTCTATATTAGGATGTTATAAAGTATAATAAAAGCAAAACTCCTTATGGGAATGTTGCTTACCTTTTAAAACTGAGGAGAGATCCTTTCCTGCAGTATCTGGCATCACCTCTTTTCAGATTTTATGCATAATTCTTGGTCTGATACTGAATATCATCATCATCATCTTATAAAGTTTTTTAATGTCTTGCAATTTTCGCAGCAACTATGGAAGATTAATATGCATTTCTAAAATGAAAAGCTGTTCAAACATTCAGATAATCCCCTGATCAGTCTTGCGAAGTAGTATCTTACAGGATACCTTTCTTATACATTTACGGTAATAAATGCATTTTTTCAAGTATCAGAGTAGAGGTAATAAAGAAACATCAAAACGTAGAAGCTCTGTAAAATTCTTTCAATTTTTGCATATGATAATGTTTGTAAGGTTTAAAAGCATATATTTGTGTTTGCTGTTATTTTCAGTATTCCCTTTTCTTAATGCCTGAACTGGTAAGAAATGTGTTATTCCCCCTCTTTCGGTTAGAATAAGATCAGGGGTGCAAGGTATTGGTGTAAATCTGAATCAGAAAGTACGACCTCCAGTCTTCAGCTAATAAGGATTTAGTCCTTCATTTCCAATGCTAATTAGATTAATTATTACAGATCGTTTGTTCTGCGATAACATCATGGTTACAGTTAAAGTGTCCCTGCTCAGAGTATTGTAGAGAAAAAAAACTGGAGGTCATAAAAGTTAGTTTTTTAACAAATTATCATTGAGTTATTGAAGTAATAAAAAGAATGATGGTCTAGGAGATGCTATTACAAATCGGATGTTTTTTTTTAAAAACAGAGACAAAGATTGTCTCTAAGTGTGCTATCATCTTTGCAGCAAACTTGTTTTGCAATCGTAGTGTGAAGTTCGTTATGACATCTTCACAGGAAACTTGCTTTTCAAGTGGGTTGGTCGATTATGCTTTGTTATGGGGATAATAGCCTTTGTTGCTTCAAATCCCGTAACACAAATTCAAGCTTTGTTACTTTGCAGGAAGTTCGTTTCAAATTTGCAATATCAAGTTTGTCAGAACAAGCTAATATCAAGAAAAATCAAACTTGCTGTAAGTGTACATGCTATCTGGGTCGTCCCCCCTGTCGAGGAGATCGTGCTCCCCTATCGCGCAAATCGGCACCCCCACGTCGGGCAAACTCTAGCGCCATTCCTGCATAAAAGCATGGAGTTTTGTATAGAAACGAAACTGTAGGTAATGAAAACGCCGAATCTCGGTGTTAAGCATTTCTAAAAAACATGTGTTAAAAATGAAACATTTTTAACTTTAGAACTTTTTTCCTAATGCATTAGTTAAATTGATGTTTAGTTATTTATGACAATGGTGGACCTGATATATCTGAGCATGTCATAAAAATATGAAACTAAATGTCGCAGTATTTGACGCATATGGCTAAATGACGCCTGTCATTGAATTTCATTGCCACAATCATAACTATTGTTATGTATAATTTAAAAAAAAAAAATATTAAAATAAGGGGAGAAGAGGCGACAGTTATATTGATATCATTAAAAATATTTTTTTTTAATTTTAAGAAGGCGTAAAATTTATTTTCTTGTGATAGTATTTCTGGAAACTATCACTAAGAAACATCCAAATTTTGCTTCATTTTTAAATAATAAAAATACTTAATAAGATTTCAAAAAAACTATTTCCACAGTGCGCATTTCCACCCTCAAAGTGTAACTGTGCCAAACTTGGTAACTCTAAGTGCAACGGTAGAGCTCTAACAGACACATAGATACACACATAGATAGACAAACATTCACTTTTATTATTAGTAGAGATACAAAAAAGTAGGAAATACAAAAAGTAGAGTAAAAATTAGTAGAGATTAAGAATAATTTCAATAACTGAGCCTATACTTTCTCTATTCTTGTTTACTAGTTTTAATTTCTTGTTTAGTTTCTCTGAAGAACAAAGCAGTAATTCTCAATATAGGAGTCTCAAAGACCACTGAGACTACAAAAGAAGCTGAGAGTATCCAAAATATCATCTGAAGGTTGAACAGTATCTAAAATAAAGAAATGACGAATCTTTATTTCAATACAATTATAAATTACATGAGAGAATAAAATACTTCTTTATTATCAGAAATGAATGTTGATTGATTTTAAGCAGCATTTAATTGTCTATATCAGAGCTTTAAAATCAAGCAGAAGCAACATTTTCGATAGCGCCTAATTACTTCTTTGTGGATAAATGTTTTTCTTTCCAATATATTCCGGAATGGGTTCAGGCCTTAGGGAAAATTAATATTAAATTCAGACCTTAAAGTCTTTTTCCTCTACAATAAACCTATTCCAGTTTTGAATCTGCATGGATGAATGGCCTCTGATGAAATCAACAATCGGATTCTTACGTCTTATCGTTGCCTGCTATTATTTTTGTATTTTTAACTCTTCCACAAATAAAAAAATTCCCTTTATTAGTATTTTTATTTATTTATATTTTTTTGCCTCTTTCTTACATAATTTTCAGTGCATCTTACTTTCAATCCACTCGGCCTTTGATCTGCAAGATTTAGGCTTAAAACTTTTGGTCAAATGAAGAATAACTTCCGTTTTCAAGGCACTTGAATTTCATTTTAATACGTACAGATATTTAGTACAAAAAATTACAGAAAAGAGAAAATATTGTTGTTTCCGTTCAAATTCATTTCAGATTACTTTATTACTTTAGGCAGACTACGTGCCAAAAGTATTGCAAGATTGGTAAAATGCGAAACATTTGGAGTTAATTCGAATACAATGGATCACAATCAATTGTTGAGAATCGTAGGAAGTCACATTTTACAGTGCAGATTTTGTCGCGAGGACATTTAGGGGACCTTCCACAAATTGATGAAGACGAAAATTATTTAGGCTCACCCCATTTCACAGTAAGCTGATAATGTTTTTAAACTTTCATCAATTGTTTTACATTTTATGCACATTGCTTACGTGCATTTTCGTATAAATTGCATAAATATTTGAAAAATATAGAAGTTTCTTTAAAAAAAATCCCAAATTTTTCGTATGTTTTTTGCTTATAAAATGCAGAGCTTTCAGCCAATTTTTACGAAACTTACAGAATACTCGACAATATGCTAGATAAGCATTATATTTAAAATTTGAAGCCACATATCTAAGGCAGCTTATATAAAAATTCCATTTGAATACCGTTAAAATTTAGAAACTTGTAAGCATTGCAGCCAGCTAAATTTCTGTTCTTCTGTAAGAGAAAGAAAATGATGAGTGGTTTTCGACAAATCAATTTTTTAAAAATTTTAATCTTCGAACAGCAATATTGAATTTTATGATAGTTGAATATCCCGAATACTCATGTGAACTAATAAATTAAATGCATAATTCAAATTGAGATCAGACGATTAATATTCGGAGATGTCCCTAAGAAGACCCTTCAATGTCCCCGTGACATAATCTTCACTGTAAAATGTGATTTGGCACGATTCTCCTCAACTGATTGTGTACCATTTTATTCAAATTAACTCCAAATGTTTCACACTTTACCAATCTTGCAATACTTTTGGCCAGTAGTGTAGTTTCCTTATAGAAATACTACCTCCTGCAATTATTCTCATGACACGAATTTCTTTACAGTTTATCTCATCTTAGCCCTTAAAACCCCAAATCACCTTTCGTTTTAAAGTTTATAGATATGTAATGCTTCGTCCATATCTGCCACATCAAGTTTGTCATGACAAGCTAATATCAAGAAAAATCACACTTGCTGCAAGTGTGCGTGCTATATGGGTTATATCAGACGGGCAGCGTTCTGTCAGCGATTTCCGTGTACAGTAGGATAATGCCATTCACCCAAAGTTTTTCGTCACGTGACGCATTGAGACAACCGGTCAGACAGTATTTCGGTATCGTGGAAGGCGAACTACGTCTCTGTCAAAGTCACACCTGATTGGTTTGAATTTTCTCTGCTGACAGTTTCCCGTCACTATCGTGTACATTTTTAAGCCGATTGAATACAATCCGCGATTTCCGGCAGCTTGTCCGACCGGTCACGTGACGAAAAAATAGGGACAGGGAAATAGCTGACGGAACGCTGCTCGTCTATTATAGCTTTTATTGCATTGATTCTTGTAATGTTTCTCCTTTCTCCCCTCATTGACCAAGGTCGCAAGGTTACCAAGAAGGGACACGCCACGTGGTTTCCGAGAACAAAAGGAAAGTTGCTTTGACCACCGACTACTGTTCAGCAACGCATTCCGAGACTACCATTTTTGGACGATTTTACACCGGAAAGGGGTGTCAAGCAATGAGTCATATGAGCGCATTTTCCGGAGTTCTTTGTTAGATCACGCTTAGTAAAATGCAAACATACCCTTCCATTCTTCTCCTTCCCCCTATTTTGATGAAAATAACTCCGCCCGGTGCATGCACAAAAGGGCGGAGGGTTTAGGAATCCGTTGCTAAATAATAGAGAGCGAGTTTTTGTTTGGTTTGTTATAAACTAATGCTAGATGAACCGTTATTTTTTATTCTTTGTTTTAATGAATGTATTTAATCCAGTATTTGCAAATATGTAAACTTATTTAGAATATATATAATTCAGACTAAAGCTTGCCTTTTTATTTTATCTAAAACATCTGTCAATGAAATATTATGTTTAGACGGGTAAATTAACGAGATAGGATTATAAAAGGGGGATGAGTGCGGTCACCGTACGCGCTTGAGACCGAAGCTGACAGCGGAGTCGGGCAGTGGATTTAGATACGGAAGGAAGTAAAAATTATTCAATTCATTCTCACTTGAAACATGTCAAATGCACCTCAAAAGTATGATATCGGAAAGCATTTTGCGAAGAAAAGGATGTGGATATTTTATTAAATGTTGGACGGATTGCGCGAAATCTTCTATGAGGTAGCTGTGACGTCAAGAAAATGAACTCCAATTTTTTGCTATCCGGAATATTCCGCACATTTCATTATTTCTGTCGATCCAATAAAGATAAGAATCACACTTTACAAATGATTTCATATTGCCTCTCCAAGTCCGCACACCTTGGATTTAAAGTCCACAAATGCCTCAGAGGTATCAGACTTCTTGAGAAACCAAACCCAACAAATATCCTGGTATTGATTTTATCTACATTAATTTTTTATTTCATTTTTTACGCAAAAATAGTTAAAATTACAAAAAAAGCCCTTAAATACCTCAGAGATTTCACACTTCTTTAGAAATTAACCCAACAAATATCCTGGTATTGATTTTATAAACATTAATTTTTTATTTCATTTTTTACGCAAAAATAGTTAAAATTACAAAAGCTCTTAAACACCTCAGAGATTTCACACTTCTTGAAAAAACTAACCCAACAAAAATCAAAAGTCCTGGTATTGATTTTATCTACATGAATTTTTTATTCCATTTTACGCAAAAATAGTTAAAATTACAACAAAAGCCCACAAACAGCTCAGAGATTTCAGACTACTTGAGAAAACTAACCCAACAAATATCCTGGTATTGATTTTATCTGCATTAATTTTTTATTTCATTTTTTACGCAAAAATAGTTAAAATTACAGCAAAAGCTCTTAAACACCTCAGAGATTTCGGATTTTTACGCAAAAATAGTTATTTCGCCAAATGCTGAGAAGCGATCATGTTTGTCCCTTTTCCAAAGCCAAATTCTGACTCGAATTATCCCCAAAATTATCTTCCTACTAAGTACTTTGAAGCTCCACTGCTTTGAACAAAGGGTACGAATCCGCCTTATTAAGCGCTTCACTCAGTTCTTTCATGTGAATAACATATCTTAGCCGAGCAGATACTAAAATCATAATAGCAGCATCCCAGACTTCTGGAGGAATGTGAGCATAAGCTAACGCTGAACTGATTCATGGTGAGTTTTGTAAACAGTTTTCACCGCAGGGTGCATATTATATATTTATTAGCATTAGCATTTCATCAGACGGCCTGCAGTTACAAATGTTACAATAGTGTGTTTTTGTTAACCGCTTAAACCAACAAATTTATCTAACGTCTTAATTAGATGACACTAGCCATTTGGGATATTTTTTGTTATGTCAATCTATCTTAGATGGTAAGGGATACTTGAGACATTTAAACGTGTCCAAGTGATTTTTGTATTTAAAATTAATTGTTACGTCGACTTTTGACGGATTTAAATAGCAAAAATATTGTAATAAGATATACGTGTCAGATATGTTGATGTAATCGAAGGGCTTAAAAATTGTTTTGAGAGTAATAGTAAATTGTCGTCGCAGATTCAAAATTCACCGAAATGACTCAGTTTTGTTCCATAAAACAATCTTATGTAGGTTTAATTTTCGTTGAAAAAGAATCGTAAATGCAAACAAAACCATTTGTTAATCCACGTAAGTTGTGTACTCAGGAAAATGTTTAGTTATTCTAATGTCCCGTTTTGAAGCAAATCATTGGATTTTTTGGGACGACCTCGTAGTTTTGAACCGCGGTCAGATGACGAGGACGACGCATGAGCTGGCACCTCCATTTCCAAACTTCGGTACAACACCAGAACAGAACGCCGTCCTTTACCCCGTACCCGTGACCAGAGCGGTCACTGAACGGTTTGATGGGCAAGACACGGGAATTTTATTTAAGAAAAAGAGAAACAAAATAAACAAAAAGAAGGAAATATATACACTATGTACAGCACAGGCATTTTCACTTTTACACTATTAGTTCGTAGTAGTCTTCTTTTCTTTAGATGTTGAAATACCTTTCGTTTATTTGAAGGTGGAATGTCTGGTGATTGAGCTACTTAGTTCAGCTCACTGGGATGTTGAAGGCTAGGGAGGCCGGAAAAGATCTCTGTTTTCGCTAATGAATTTGATGATCCCAAGAATTTTCTGCCTGGAGACGAGGTTATTGGCGACCCTTTTCAGCCATTCTTGTTCGAAATTTGGAAGGATTTTCGACCCACGCGCACAAGGCCGAAAAACACGGAGGACCTTCAGTGAAATACAGATTGGATCCTGGAGCTCTCTGGCTCCGAAGCCGGGACCTTATCACTAGGTCTCCTCGTGCTCAGAAAATGTGGAAAGTGTTAAAGTAGCAACGTTGGGAAATCCAAGCCACTCTGCTGCCTCGGAGCCGGAGGGTTCCAGGTTCGGAACCAGATCCCACTGAAGATCCGTCATGCATTGCACGCTAAATCATACGTAGGGGGTCAAACGTCCTTCAGCTGGTGTGGTGCGGAAATTTTGAGAGGGTGCTAGCTCAGGTGTCGAACTCGTCATCTGACCGTGACTCAAAATGACAAGGTCCATCCCAAAATAGTCCTCGTGTTGGTTTAAATCGGAACGCAAATGCAACTAAACAAAACCAAACGATTGCGAAACTTCATTACATAAACGAAAACGAACATCATTGGAAAGATGCGATTTTCTGTTCATGAAATCATTAAATGCTATTTAATCCCGAATGTTTATCCATGAATGAATTTTTTTCTTTTTAAAAATGAACATTTTTTCTATTATTCTGCCCCACCCTCTATTAAAAATAAATTTAGAAGGAAGAAGATGATACAAACCATTGTCAGAACGCCGCCCCATGCCTTCGTGGAATGATCTATTAGATCCTTCATTGCAAGAAAATATCCCTCCAAGATGACCATGTGAGTAAGGTATATCGTGTATGACAGACGAGAAATCACAATGAATATTTTGCTGGAAAGGAACGTGGTGAAGAAGCCTGCAAAAGCAATACATTTGTGCATGATTTATGATTTCATGAGAAATGAAACGTCTTAAAGTTAATCAGGCTTTAGCAACAACTATGAAAACAGTAGATGCTTATCTAATTCTACAATTCTTTAATTTATAAATGGAAATGGCTCAAAATCTCTTACAAAATCATTGCATAATGGTAATCAAATAAGTTAAGTTAGTAAATAAATCAAATTTAAAAACAAATTTAAACATACATTGCAAAATTTAAACAATCTTTAAGTAGCGCGCAATATGCCGCTGCATACAACAATAAAAGGAAGTCAATGATAATTTAAATAAAGTAAAAACCACGAAATAAACTCTGATAGAATCAAATTAAACAGACAAGGAATTCTAGCCACTGAACCATTCTAGTCCACTGTTTCAAGAGCCATATACTAAACTAGAAATGGATTCAAATAAATTGGGAAATTTTTCTGTAAGAGGCTTGACCTAAGCCTCTTCATAGCTTTAAATTTCCCAAACCACAAGACAAACAATATAAGTAACCAACAAAAGAGAATTTTCAGAAAGAAAAAACAAACATAATACCGCTAAGATTGATTTACAATTTATTAGCCTTCCGGCAATAATACCTTCATAAAGATATCAATAAAGAAGAAAAATTAATCAAAATTCACAAAATCATTTATACTCTTAAGGAAAACTGATAAAAAATAAATTTATCTTTAAAGCAGGAAATACATGTATCTGTCGGTCATAAGAACTTCTCCTAAACGGTGAACGGTAGCGTCATGACAATTGCGCATGACATTTCGTGGCACATTTCTAGATCAATTGTGCTATTTTTAACTTTCTTCAAATACTTAATTAAATTACGAAAATTAGCCGTTTTTAAGCCTAATTTTTAAACGTTTTTCTCCAATAATTTCTGAAATATTTATTACACAAAAATTATTTTTCCATCATCTTAAAGAGCAAATAGTTATCCCTTTAATGAAATTAGTTCCTTTGCGGTAAATAATTTTTTCCAATAAACATTTCAAAATTATTTTAAACAAATTGCAACAATGCTTTCTATTACTGTAATTAAATTCAAACCGATTTATTGTTTTATCAAATCTCTCATTCCCGTGTTTTTACCAATTTTGAAGTTATAAAAACATATTGTTTTCTTTGAATATTATAAGGCAGAATGTTTATTTCCGCTTTTTTTTCGTAGCCATGCACTTGTTTCGGTATGTTTGCTCCTCAATCGAATGAAGTTAATTACTGTCTCTATATGATGTTTCATTTAATTTCACAAATTTTTACATGATCGTAATGAGTGTGCGAACTCTGTTAAGATTATCGAGTCCAATTCCTAGCGGAGGGAGAGGGCCTAAGGAGAAAAAGAAAGGAAATTAGGGGTGTTTTCTGGTCAGACATACAAACACTAAAGAGAAGAGAATTGCAGTCTGGATAATGGCAATAAAAGCCAAGATATGAATGATCTTCTATTGTCGCCATACCAATGATTGGTAATGGAAAATGGAGTACCAAGGATTGCTTGATTCGTACCACGTAGTTCAGACTGCGGAGTCAAAAAGATTCGAGGGATTTAACTGCTGGTAGAAGGGGTCGGACAGCACGAGGGAGGTTAAGCAAAAATCAATGAAATATGCTATTGTGTAAAACTGTTTTATTACATTAAAAGTGTTATAAATACTTAGACAAAATGAAAATATTTTTATCCCGAGCAACACTGGGTATATCAGCTAGTATTTTGTAATTTTTCAACTTCGCATTGTTATACAGTTTTGTTAACTTATTTTTTCGTTTTGTTAAACTCTTTGATTAAAATAATGAAGAAATTTGAGTTAACTTATGTAGTTGTTTTTTTTAACCATGTTGTGAGAGACTAAAAACTGCACAAATATTCCTGTTAATTAATTTTTTTTAACTTTTAAGGATGTTTCTTTTTTTTTTAGGTGAAAGCATTTATTGAGAAAATAACTTTTTAAAAAATCAGTTTTTTAAAACACGCTTTTATTTGTGTGCTTAAAAGTAGAAATGTTTTTCAGATACTTTTTGTCTTTAATCTTTAAATCTTGATTAAAAAAAATTTTGGAATAATGAAATACATTTTTTTTTCAAATTTACCAAAAGGTGCTGGTAATAGTATGCACTCAAATGCATTTATTTAATCGATTCTCTTATAATTAAAACAGATTAATAAATAGTTAAGTGTAATAAAATTATTTTTTAAACATAGTTTTATTAGTGTGCTTAAAAGTCGATACGTTTTTCATAAATACTTTTTACTTTTAGTGTTTAATTTATAAATCTTTATTATAAAAATTATGGAATGATGAAATAAATTTTTCTCAAATTGACCACCAGGTGGCGGCAATAGTATACAATCAAAATACACTTATTTCATCGTTTATACGATAATTAAGTCAGTTTAATCAAAGTTTAGGTTTAATAAAATCAGTTTTTCTAAAAAATCTTTTATTAGTGTGCCATAGATGCAAAAAATATACTTAATTAATAAAGTGTATGATAATTAAGTTCTGAAACATTAAAATATTTTATTTTATCCGAGAAGACATAAATGTACAAAATTTCAAAATTTTAGTAAATCAAATAGCGAGTGAAAAATTGATTGAAAAATTCCATCTTCAAAAAGGTGAAAAAAGTGAAGTTAAATAAATGTACATTGAAAACGACATGAAAGAAAAATTGTACTATGCCCATATAGACTATTCTTCTATCTTCGGCATTTTTTTAAATTGTCGTATTTCCCACCTTTATTTCGCCTTTATGTCTCAAAAAGAAAGAAAAAGCATCATTCAAGCAAATTTTGAATAAAGTTATGGTATGTAACTAAACGTTTTGTATGAAAATTAATTTGAGTGATATTGTCAAAAAAAAACTACACTGCACTGTCAAAAATAACGTAGAAACTGCGTATTCAAATGCTGGAGCATAACTGAAAAGATTTCTCCATCCTGAATATGAAATAATTTATAGACCAATATTAGTTGAAATAAAAAGCCTTGTCAAATTTACAAAGACAATTCAGAACAATGCATGATACCAACCTCCTTGCCCTGTTACACACACGAAAATAATCCATGCCACACTGATAGAAAATAACAGATGCTTCAGTCCATTGTAGACAGCAGTTTCCAAGACAGACTCTTCTCTCCCATAAAGAGCAAACAATGAAAACCACATGAATATGGCAGCCATAATCCATCCCAAAGAAAGCATTACCTGTGAAATTTAAAATTTGTTACTGCTAAATTTGCTAAATCACCAATTTCGATTGCTAATAACTGCAAATGCAGTAAAATAACTCTTATGCGAGTTTCAAGCAACTGTCGTCAATGGCGGAGAAATGAAAAGACGCATAATCGAAATTTTAATAAACTGCTTTGTTTATTACAAGTTTTATGCTTCGCAGGCGAATTCATTTAAAAGTAATAATTTTAATTTTTTAAAGACAGTACTAGTATATTACGGCATAGTATCGAAAACAAAAATGCAATTCTAAAATTAAATATTTATCATGAAAGCGGGAAAAATGATTTATTATTTATTTATTGAATCTCTTGAGTACTAATTATTAATTTCTGATTTTATGCGATTTATGTGCATGCAAGCAGGCATTTAATTAAAAAAATATTTATCATTTTCTGACGTACTGATTGTCTGTGAGTATTTAGCATAATAGTATGAACTGAATTAAGTTCACTGAATGCCCTTTCAATATGGTTTGGAGAAACAAAATAATTCGTGGTTTTCCATTGGAGTCTTTCAGACTTGAAAAGACGGTAGAATAACATCTTCACATAGTTCTTCATCATATTATCCCCCTTGGTTTCTAGAAAAAGTTTCTGCCTTGATAAGAACCTAGAAATTATGACAAAGGCAGAAATTCTGTGAACTTAGAAAGTAAGAAAACAACTTAAAACCTGAGCTTTACGTCGTATAAACGACTAGCAGTACGCGCATGGCGTTGCCCGTGGCATCAGGACTTCAACCAAATGAAAAAAAGAGAAAGAAACGCCCACAATGACACGAAAAAGTTTTGAAAACAAAAGATACACATTATTGATTTTTCCACTTATTTTTCTTCCGATAATGGCATATCATTGTTATAATTTTACTTTGATATTACTTTTTTTTTTAAACGAAATGAACTTAATTAAAAAAACATACTTTCACATTTTATAATCATGCTTTGAGTTATGCATAATGTTTATTTTTAATCATATATATATATATATAAAATTCGCTTTATTACAGCATTGGCATTTCATAATTTTACGATTTCAAGTCAGAAGGTTCTGGTATTGCTTGCTTTACAACTACGTCCAGCGAAGGGAATAAGTCACGGCTGTTTTTCCCCCGCCAGATGGCGTAGCCAGGGCGAAACCGAGCGAAACGGCGTGGTTCTTCACTGTCGGCATTCGAGAAAAATTCTCTGATCCCATCAAGAAATAAATTAATTTAAAATCGTTTAACCGTTATAAATAAAAAAATATTTTAACCGTTCTTGTTTTAAATCAGAGAAAAATAATTGATTTACTACCAAAAAAATTGAAAATGATATCTTTATTAGAACAACGGATGCAAGAGTTTTAAGAATACCGGGAATTTGTTTTTTTTTTGAAAAGTGGCTATTTTTTAAAAAAATTCCTAAAATAATTATCCGAAACCATGCTATCTAGAAATTAGTGGGAAAAATCATCCAAAACATTAAATAAAAAAATTTCAAGATTCTATTTTAAATTTCCGGCTTCGAGGTGCATTCAGTCACCATTACGACTACATGTGTGCCAAATTTCATGTCTGTAAGTGCGATAGATTCGTCTGGACATCACACACGCGTACACACAAACATTGCCTTTTATAAGTACAAATGTGTTAAAAAAAATAAATAAAAAAAAAGAGAAGAAAGGACAGTGAGGTACTTTACAACGGGAGTTTGAATTTACATAAGGGTAATACTAATTCATATAATAGAACATTATAATTGATACATTTACTTTGATATTAACAATATGAATTTTTTGAGATCTTGACACACACACGCACACACACACACACACACACTACAGTGCGCTCTGTGAAAACCAAAAAAGAAAGATTTTGTCAATACGCGGAGCTGCACATTAATTAAAAGAATTTTTTTAAATTTTATTTATTACTGAAGCAAAATTCAGTAGTTCATTTGAGATTCGTTTTAGTTTAACTAAAAAGTCTGCCGAAATTCAATTCGGAACATAAAGATATTTTGTCCAAATTACCGTTTTTATGCACGATTTTTTTTTCTTTTCTGTTCAACATTTCACTAGAATTTAGTATAAACGATGTTCTTTTTAAAACCAAAAAATCCAGCGGGAGTGGTCTCCCCTAAACTTTCTCGCATACTTCCCCAAAAAAGTGCTCTTTTCCCTCCCCCCGCATGAATAAAAAAATTCGAACCTACAGTAACCCAGGATCCAATGACTATTAGAAGGTTTTTCATTGTAGATTATAGTGATTGTAAAATATTTAGGTGAATGATTAAATTCAAAGAGATGCGTACCGATTAAAACGCATCTATCACACAGTGCGAGGTTCGACTCTTGCCGGCTCAAGGAAAAGTGACGTAATTCGCTCAATGGCTTCAGCGTGCACAGAGATTGCTACCAGTACGCATGCGCATGGAGAATCGGATTAGAAAAATTAATTACGCAATTTGAACGCCGCCTTTTTTAACCGATTGACACAAACATTGGACACAATCTACAATTACGGTAAGAAGGCCACATACCAAATTTCATTTGTTTAAATTATTTTCTTAAGGAGTTATTGCGATTAAAAATATGCGATTATACAGATTGACAGACAATCAACCCTTAGACGGATTTGGTCCAAAATTTGATACGGACCTACACTCATGATGATAAAACTGTGTACCAAATTTTATCCATCTAGCTATTAAGGTTTTTGAGTTATAGTGTTCACATGAAAGCGGACAGACAAACAGACAGACATCCCGTTGACGGATTTTGTCCACAATTTGATAGAAACCTACAAATTATGTGTAAGGATCACATACCAAATTTCATCCCTGTATCCCTAATAGTTTTCGAATTATCGTGTTCACAGACAGCCATAATTTCAAAATTGTGTTTTTCTGACTCGGGGAGGTCTAAAACGTGGAGATTCGTCAAAATCTCGAGTTAAAAATTTTTTTGACGATTACAGTACTTTCTCTTTGTATCCTTCGTATACGAGAAAGTAAAAAAGCGTTTAATGCTTTTGATAATTCGTAGCTCTGCAAAAATTCAAAATTCTGTTACAATACGAATTAGGAGTAAAATTGTTATCAAAATTCTATCTGTACAAATATGAAGTAAATCAAATCAAATAAAACAATATGCAAATTTGAGTAAAATAAGTTCAAAAAGACATTTTTTTACCTGACTTCTCCTTTTAATCGTGGTTGCCTTCTTTTGAAACAAATAGTATCCAAGAGCTATTCCAATTAAGAAGGTGCCTAATCTGGAATAAGGCTTCGAATATAATATATCGAAATACTTCCAAAATCTGAAACAATATCGAAAATTATTCTGTGTTATGTTGCATACATATTATTTTAATCGTGTTACAAGCATCAAAAAGTTCGTTTAGCATTTTAAATAAGAATTGCTAAATGTAAATTTCAAAAAGCGTTTATTTTTAAGACTTGCGACAATCCAACTACAATGGAAATTATCATCATCGAAGTAAAAACAAAAATACCATCAGTCTCTTACACTGTTTTCAATAGAATTACGCGATGAATAAAATTAAATATCTTTTACATTGTTGCCAATAAAATTACATAATAATTAAAATTAAATATATTAATAAATAAAATTATAAAAGGCATTGCTTGTGTGCGTGTGTGTGGCCTGCGTGCGATGTCCAGACGAATCTATCGCACTTACAACCTTGAAATTTGGCACACAGGTAGACTTAATGGTGACTCAATACACGTCGAAGCCGGAATTCTAAAATTTAATCTAGAAAATTTTTTATTTAATGTTTTGTGTTGTTTTGGTTGATTTTTCGCACTAATTTCTAAATGGAATGGTTTTGAATAATTGTGCGAAAACAACAGACACACCATCAAAAAGAGCGCACGATTTCCGTTCTAATGAAGTTAGTTTCGAATTTCTAACGTAATTTACTGAATTTTAGAATTTTTTTAAAAAAAAATAGTCACTTTTCAAATTAAAATTTTCCGTAATTCTTAAAACTTTTTCATCCGACGGTCTACTAAAGATATCATTTTCAAAATTTTTCTGGTAGTAAATCAATTATTTTTCTCTAATTTAAAACAAGAACGGTTAAAATATTTTATTTCTCCGATTTTAAATTAATTTATTTCTTGATGGGACCAGAGAATTTTTCTGGAATGCCGATAGTGAAGAAGAGCGCCGTTTCTCCCTGGCTACGCCATCTGGCGGGAAAAAAACAGCCGTGATTTATTCCCTTCCTTCGCTGGACGCAGTCGTAAAGCAAGCAATAGCAGGACGTTCTGACTTGAAATAGTGAAATTATGAAATGCCATTGCTGAAATAAAGCAAATTTTATATATTTTTATTTTTGATTAAAAATAAACATTGTACCTCAAAAGCATGATTGCAATAAAGATGTGAAAGTATGTTTTTTTTTTGAAATTAAGTTCATTTCGTTAAAAAAACGAAGTAATATCACAGTAAAATTATGACAATGATATGCCATTGCCGCGAAGAAAAATAAGCGGCAAAATCAATAATGTGTATCTTTTGTTTTGATTTTGTTTTCAAAACTTTTTGGTGTCATTGTGGACTTTTCTTTCTTTCTGTCTTTTTTCATTTGGTTGAAGTCCTGATTCCAGTGGCAACGCCGTGCGCGTACTGCTAGTAAAAATATATTTCCAAAAAAAAAAAAAATGTAAAATAATGCGTGAGCTATATTTCAGCCACTGCAGTTATATCCCTTGACACCGTGATTTGCCATGAATCTGTGTGAAATTACGATTGATTCTTAAGCTGCAATTTCTTATTATCACATAATAACATCAGTTAATAAAGTATTTTCCCGACTTTATTGAGATTAGGGAATTTGCTGTTAAAAAAAAAGTATGAAACGATGAGTAAGTCGTGGATAAATATACACTTGTAAATAAATACGACTGTGTGCTGACATCTCCTAAGTTATCAAAATAGACTCATCTGTTGACGGGCGAATAATAACTTCATATACCAAAATATTTTTCCTAAATAATCAAAACATCAACAATACTTACTCAATGAATAAATTGTCTAAAGCGTAATGCGTTAAGGAAATTACAATGCATTATGGCAAGTATATTAAAGATAGTGTGTATGAAATTATTATGCGGAATTCTGAAAATTATGAATAACAATTATTCTTATTTAAAAATACAGTTTATCATGATAAAATTATTTTTTAATATCTCCATTTCGATGTAAAATCGAATATGTTTTATTCGTCCAAAACCAATAATGTTGCAATTCTAAATAATAATTTTTAATTTTAGAAACTTTAAACATAGTAAATTTTCAGTTGAAAATATTCTTTCTGAAAATTGGAGCAATAATTATAAGAACGGAATTTTCTCATAAGAGTTTGCCTACAAATATGTTCTGAAATAATTTTATTGAATTAATGCTTATATTTTTCATTTTACGACTTCGACCATAAGTAATGATTCTTTTAATTTCATTCATTTTTATTTAAGATAAATATTCGTTTAGCTTTTGGCGATCTTTTTTAAACCGACATTTTAAGAAATAATTTTCTCAAAGTAATACCAAATTTATAATTTCAATTAATCATTTTTCTATAATAACCTTAAAGAAGCTCAAATTAGAGATAATTATGAAGAAATAGTTCAAAACGGTACTCACCGTCTTTGAAAATCTTTCAGGTCAGTGGAATAATGTTCTGCAAGTCTCACAGGACCATCTATTAACTCATACTGCTTTGTAAATATAAAATTAATGAAGCATGATCCATAGATGCAGAGAAATATGAGAACATATCCGATCTTTGTTCTCCTGAAATTAAAATAATAATTGCAATTATTAAAAGGCAAAATAAAGTTTGAAAATAAAAAAATTATTTCCAACACTAGTTAGTACAAGTATCAAAAACCTACTGACTTATAATACAGAGTGTCCTTGAAACATCTTTATTAACTAAAATAAGCGAAGGTGAAATGAAATTCACTTTCCGGTATCAAGAAATCTAACATTTTTTTTTTTCTAGTTCCAATAGTCTGATGTAGATGGCGCTCATATCGTGGCTGCTGTCATAAGAAACGAAAATGGTGACAGCTGAGGAGAAAGCTTGTCCACAGAAGTTCACCAAGTATGCCTTCAATTTACACATAGATGCAGCAGTTTAAAGACCAGAAAATATTAAAAAACACTTGGCGGGAAATCTAATGGACGAGTTTCCTGGTTTGTTTATTTTTGATTCATAGACCATTTTCCTGTATTTAAGCAATCGCCAAATCTATTTGGCAACTGTATCAAGCGCCAAGTTCGAATCAGTTTTTTCTTTAGTAAACAAAACAGTGAATTCCGTATTCTTTGACTTGGTGTAGTCATTTCTTTTTAAATCGATTTAAAAAAAAGTCTTAAAGTATTAAAATTCGAAATGGAACTATTGTAATTAGCTAAATCGTTTGGTTTAGAATTTAACCGTCAGTGATTATCCGAATCGTTTGGTTACAAATTTAACCGCCAAACAAATCTTGGATGTCGATAGAAAGAGCGATAAAGAATAATTTTGGCAACCTTTACAGTAAATTAGGCTCTTATTTTAAGTAAACATTGAGTGCTACAACAATAGAAATATTAAATTTAATATTTTCAAAGTATTCTTAAGGCATAACATTGGAAAGCTCCACTTTAAACATTAATTAATGTCCTGAAAATGAGTGTTGAAATATTGAAGATTCCCATTGAGTTAACATTATCACTGGAAGCGAAGTTACACTCGCAAGTCCTACTTACGTGCAAATAAACAAACCAGAAAACTCGTTCATACAGAACTGGATATTCTGCTGGCACAAGTAGAGCTACACTTAATTTGTACTGTAAAAAAAAAAAAAAGTTGGAATTTTTCATACTTTTGCCGCAAATTGCGCTTTTTAATTCTACATTTTCCTAAGAATAATAAAGATGCTTCTCTGAAAAACAAGATGGTTCTCAGCTTGACCCAATCAGCTCGGCAATATGTAGGCCGTCCTGTGATGGCAATTTTGTTTTTTTATTTTAAATGGATTAAAGCGAATTTAGAGTGAATATTTTTTTCATTTAGCGGATAACAGCTATTGTTGCTAAAAATTCCTAAACCTTGTATCCGTCAGAGATACAATCTCAAGAATCAAGACTCTTTCTCTGACACCCTGTATCTGTGTTCTGAAATTTAGAATGGCAAGATAAAAATTTATACGATTCGAAAATTTTTCAGGGTATGCTCATTAAATGACGTCAGTACATTTGCTTATCAATAAATTTAAAACAGCTTATAAAGTTTTATGAAGAATGCTTTTTACTTTTGTTATACTATGAAGGTGAGGGATGTACAATACTTTTAACAGAACGCAAGAACAGGTTTTTGAGTTTCTCCTATATGAAGTACAGAAAGATTAAGTAGAGTATTGTATAGCATGAATTCGTACTCCCAAGATTTTGATAATTCTACGCGTTTTAGACCTTCTGAGTTCGAAAAACATAATTTTGGAATTATGTCTGTCTGTCTGTTTATGAACCTGATAACTCGAAAATTATTAGAGCCAGATGGATGAAATTTGGTATGTAATCTTTACACATAATTTGTATCTTTCTGTCAAATTTTGGGCAACATCCGTCTACGGGAAATCTGTCTGTCCGCGGTCATGTGAACACTATAACTCAAAAACTTGAATAGCTAGATGGATAAAATTTGGTACACAGTTTTTTCATCAGGAATGTAGATCCATATGGAATTTTGGACGAAATCCGTTCAAGGGTTGACTGTCTGTCGGTGTGTATAATCCCATACACGATAAACCCTATAACTGAGATAAATAAAAACTGGTACGAGGTCTGCCACTATTAATTGTAGATCTGTGCCTAATTTTCGTTTTGATCAGTTATTATTATTAGTAATCCATCGGGAGGGAACCGATCAGATAAGGTTACGGTTATACAAAACCCTCTCAGCGTAAAGATGAAATGCAAAATAAATGGAAAAAAATTTAAGCAACAATTAATAATAAATACAAAAAGTAAACTGAAACGGTCTGCAATGAAAGTCTTAATTGCTGGTGGAAGCGAGAAAAGTCTTTCTTAATCAATGATGATATCATGCCTTCGTTCATGAAGGATCTTCATAACTGGACTTATTGAAATGAAAGGGTTTGTCACTGGGAAGTCTGTTGCGTTGTGGTTTGGATCACAGAGTTCAGTTTGGATGGTGTAGGATTTATGCAGATCTGAAATGCACGTCTTTTGTTCGATTCACGATAAAAATCGATGGATTCTTGTTGCAGCCAAATTCGTCGTCATCCATATCATACGACCACATGGCAGATAAAGAACTTTTGAGTGCCTCTAAGGTCTTTGGTTTTCTCCACAAAATTAATTACCACGGATTATCAAATAGGCCAGGGGTCGACAACCTGCAGCTCGCGAGCCGCATGCGGCTCTTTTGATGTAAAGTTGCGGCTCTCCAGTTCCATATGAAAAAAATACTAATTTATTATCAAAACCCTTAAAAAAACAAGAAAATATATTTTTAAGTACCTAATTTCTCAATAGCTTCTATTTTCATAATCGTTAATTACAAATCGCTACGCTTAACATGACCGTAATGAGATAAATTTGAACTATTCTTTTGTTCTTAGAGATGAGACTCCGTGACCATGTTTATCTTTCAGCCAATTGCATTCCATTTCCGTCTCACCCAAACAGCCACCGTCTAGAGTCTAGACGTGTTGTCAGTCGGTCATCCTCGGATAGCGCGGTCGAAGTTACATTGCATGTGTGTTAATTTAATCACTTGCGGTTTTTGCGTGTCTATTTGCTTGTTGTTTCAAGAAGAATACGATTTAGAAGCGAATTATCTTCTCAAAGGTATGTACGCGTATAATATAATAAAATCGGTAACAGAACTGGATTGCATATCTTAGGATCGTGTTAACGAAGTAATAATGGTAAATAAATTGTTTGCCGTTTTAGATAGCTAAGTAAAATTTTTAAAAATCATTTTTTTTCAGCTCCGCCGCCAGCATGGCATCTGGTAAAAAGAAAGAGAAGAACTGAAGAAGAAAACAGAGAATTCAATCAGGATTGGACTGAGTCGTTTGCATTCATATGCAATACAGATGGCCTTCCGACTTGTCTCATTTGCCACGAAAAACTTGCACACAATAAGAAGTCAAATTTAGAGAGACATTTCGCTACAAAACATACCCAGTTTGCTGGTAAATATCCAACCGGTGACGCACGAAAAAAAGCCGTTGAAGAGCTCCAAAAAAAAAACCCAGTCAAGTTCCATTCAAGTAACTGGGCGCAATCTTCCAATAATGTAAATCTGGCAAGCTTTGCAGGATCATTAGAAATTGCAAAAAGAGGAAAACCATTCACAGATGGTGAGTACGTCAAAGGTTGTTTTACACGTGCATCTGAAGAACTTTTCCGTGATTTTAAAAACAAAGCAGAAATCATGAAAAAAATCAAAGATTTGCCATTATTTGCTAACACAGTACAAGATAGAACTGCTAAAATGTCTCCAAATGTAACACATATGCAAGTGGAAGACATTCAATTGGCTTCTGCCTTATCACTCGTTATAGATGAGTCTTGCGACATAAAAGACACGGCACAATTTACCCTTTTCGTCAGGTATATGTCGTCCCAAGGTCCAAAAGAAGAACTGCTAGGATTGCTACCGCTCTCAGGACAAACTTGTGGATAAGATATAGAAAATGCTGTGCAAAAATGCCTGGGAGACATTGGAATCGATATAAATAAAATCGTTTCTATAGCAACTGATGGAGCCAGAAGTATGACAGGAATACTTAGAGGGGTAACATCAATTCTTCAGAAAAAAATAAACCACGAAATTCTAACGTTTCATTACATAATTCATCAAGAAGCGCTTTGTGCCCAAACATTTCCGGCCGAAATAGTTGAGGTCATGAATTTGGTAATTAGGATTATTAACAGTATCTTGGCAAAAGCACTCTACCATCGCCAGTTTAAAGATTTCCTTGAAGAAATAGATAGCCAGTTTTCTGACCTACTTCTGCACAATAAAGTGCGATGGCTTTCCAGAGGTAACGTATTGCAACGTTTTGCTTTGTGCTTGAGTGAAAAAAATAATTCCTCAATGAAAAAAGCATTTACCATCCCGAATTGGAAGAAGACAAATGGCTGCAAAAATTCAACTTCATGGTAGATACCACAATGAAACTAAATGAACTAAATCTAAAACTGCAAGGAAAGGGCAACCCAGACTACGTCTTGCTTGAAGAAGCAGTTTGTTTCGAAAAAATTACTTATTTTTGTTGAAGACATGGAGAGCGGTAAATTACTTCATTTTAAAAATCTGAAGCAAAATCGCGATGAGACCAATACAACTATTGACACGAATTACTTCAGCATGGCTTTAAAAAACATGAAGAATGGATTCGCTCAGAAATTCGAGCAATTCAAAACAAACAAAAGTACTCTCGCGTTCATAGTAAATCCTCTCAACACAAATACAAATGAGATCAACATTGAGCCATTTGGAATTGATGCTGGATCGCTTCAAATGCAATTGCTGGATTTGAAAACTAAAGACTTGTGGAGTGGCAAGTTCACAGAACTCAAGAGCAAGTTGGAAGAGTTGGAGATCCAGAAATGCATGCACATCGCGCAGCACAAGTGGACAGCTCTAAAAGAAATTCCGCGAGTTGTGGTCCTTATATTCGGCGCACGGAATAGTCTTCCAGAATGCTACACTGAGGTGAAGAAATTGGTATATGTAGTGCTGACGATCTTCGGGTAGACATATTCGTGCGAGGAAGCGTTCTCTTGCATGGATATAATAAAAAGTAAAGTTAGAAGTCAACTAACAAATAAAAATCTAGAATCGTGCTTGAAACTTAAAACAACAAGTTATAAGCCAGATTTAATCAAACTTTCAAAAGGTATACAAAGCCAATGCTTCCATTGATGTAACTATTTATATTTGTGTTTTTATATGAGTAAATATTATTCCGTATTTAAAGCCGTTTATTTTAAATCAAAACTCAAATATATATAAGCAAATACTATAATATTGAAACAAAAATGTTTAGTGGCTCTTTAAAAACTGGGAAATTTTGTAAATTGTAATTTTTGGCTCTTCCGTTTCAATAGGTTGCCGACCCCTGAAATAGGCGAAGTAGGCAACTGCCTGGAGGCCAACGCTCGTTATCTTTAATTTTTGTGCATTATTTTTAAGATATTTTAATTTGGTGCTTTCATTTAATTTACAAGATCCGTGCAATGGAACTTATTCAAATCAAAATCAAATATCGTTTAAATTTCAGAACATTATTTTTAGGATGTTTTCAAAGTCGCTTGCCGATTAATGTGGTCCAATTTGTGTGACAGTTGGCGGACTGATTCGACAGTCCTGGTAAACTTTGTTATTAAAGTATTTAGATCGCGAAAAAAGTTCATTTTTTGTCATCATGTCATTTTTCTACCACTTTTTAAAAAATTACTTTTTAATTTAAATTTTACATTTTTTTTCTATTTGCGCGATACTGAAGCCAACACTCCAGAATGTTATCCCCAATTAAAAACTTATTATTTCAGTGTTTCATAATGTTTGTTTCTTAAAAAGTCTTGGACAATGTTTTCACACCGCGTCGAGAGTTTTTCACCACTGGGCTTCGTAAAATGAAAGGGTTTTGTCACTGGACAAAGTGTTGCGTAGTGGTTGGATCACATTTAGCTCCGCAAACGCATCGATCGTGTGAACATAAACCGAACATGTGAACGTTTTAATCGGTTAAGAAAAAGGGCATTCAAATTGCATATTCAATTTTCTCTCTCTTACGCAAGCCCATATTGCGTATTGGCGAATACTTGCCTTTCGTCTTGGCGCGCGTTAAGGGAAACTTTTTGGTATGCTGTTTTGCTTATTTTTTCTCCACCTGTGTTAGAGACACCTGGTGCGTTTCACTTATTTTTCTCTACATGTGTTAGGGAGTATACGAGAAGGTTTAAGGGAGATCACTCTCGCTGGTTTCCTATTTATTCTCGAAATGTTCGTATGTATCCTAAACAATATATTAAAAAAATATTTTCAAATATGGATATTCATTGGGCAAATTTCAAGCAGTGAAAATTATTCTGTTTTTAGTTTTATGGATTCCATTTTAAGGCCTTTCAGGCGCACAAACAATTTTTTTTATTTACCAATGTTAATAGGTAGATAGATCCGTAAGAAAAAAATGGAATCTGTGCTTTCATCTGTTGTCCTTCATAGATATTGAAAACGGACTTTTTTTTTTGCTAAAAAGTCATCGTAAGATTCATTGAAGAATAAGAAAAATTATCTTATAAAGGTGGCTTCTACGGAAAAACACCGCACTTGAGAGGGTTAAAGTAAAGATAACATTCCAAATTTAATCTTTCTGGATCGTTGTATTTTTCTGTTACCGTTTTAATATCAAAATAGACAGATGTAATTCCAGACGTAGATATAATCCCAAAAAATGTTGTTTCTTTTTGGGACTCAGAAAAATCTTAAATTTTGATAGAGCTTAAAAACAATCAACTAGAAAAATTAGAATAAATTTAAAAATTAAATTTTAACTTAAACTTTAAGCAAGAACAACAAAAAATTTATTTATAAACAATACAATTTAGAGGATAAAATTTAGAGAATAAAATTTAAACAATCTTTAAGTAGCGCGCAATTGCAGCAGCAAAACAAAAAACAAAGAATAATGGAAATCAGTTTCATACAAAGAAAGCCAAAAAACAAAGAAAAACTTAGAGGTAATCGAAAAAAAAGCAAACAAAGAATCCATTCTAGTCCATTTCTTCAAGGGCTAAGGACTTTATTCGAAATGGATTCAAAATAATAATTGGGAAATTTTTCTGTAAGAAGCTTGCGTTACGCCAAACATACCTATTGAACCTAATGATACCTACTGAAATACAATAAAAGTTTTCGAATATAACGTTTTTTTCTGTAAGGTGATTTTGGAGGCTATTATTAAATAATCTGCAAATCGAGAATGCATAAATATACAAAGATTTTAACGGAAAGGAGTTGTAAAAAATCATTATGATAAAGTCATTCAATATTCAGATATACATTTTGCCTTTCAAGTATTTTTCTTAAAACAAATGACTACGTACCTCATCAACAGAATTAGAAATATAGGGCTTATTATGTATAATTGCATTTCACACGCCAAATACCAAGTCGGGTTTAAGCACTGAAAATATAAATTCAAAAAATTTTGTTACAGCTTTAATGTGAAAGAGGAAATGATGCTAAATTCAATTAATAAAACAAATTAGAGAAATCTACCGAATATGGTCTACAATTTAGTTAATATTTGAAGAGAACTAATCGATAAAAAAGTATATTGGAGGATGGTAAAAAGAAAATTGTGAATCTTAAAACAGCAATATTGAATTTTATGTAATCTGAGTATCTATCTAAATTGATTCAAGATTTAAAAATATTGATTTGTGGATAACCCCTCAACAATTTGTTTCTTTTAGAAAACTACAGAAATTCTGCTGGTTGCAATGTCTGCACCCTTCTAAGTCTAAAATATATTCAACTGGAATTTCTATATAAGCTGCCGTAGATATCTGGCTTCAACGTTATGAAAGAAAATTTAAGGTATATTCTGCACATTCGCAGCTAAAAATAACTTGCAACAAATACTAATATTGCCTCAAATATTCAAGGTATTTACTTCAAATTTTAATACAATGTATGTTTGTATAACATATTGGAGAAAATTGGCAAGTTTCTCAAAATGTTGCTCAAAATTCTGCATGTGTAAGCAAAAAAATGTGAAAAATTTGGGATGTTTTAAAGAAATCTTTATATCTTCCCGAATATTCAATATATTTATATGAAAATGCCTGTAAGAGCACAGTTAATAATTATTTGTGTTTATATTCTAAGTAAACATGTCTAAAGAGCAAATATAAATTAGTTTTAACACATTAGTAACCATAGGACATTTCTAAAAAAATCTAAAAATGTTACATTTTAAGAGCTTTTTCTAAAATTTCAGGGCTTTACAGGCAAACCCTACTGTTAACTTAGAGGGTTGAAATTTCATATACTCTCTATTAGGACGAAACGGAACGGAAAAAAACCTGGGAAGCTAAGTTTTATGAAAAAGAAAGTTTTTTTGAGACAACCTAGTAAGTCAACATAGGGTTGTAGGTCTACGTTTGGATACTGTGCTTTGTAAAATTTCAAAAACGCAAAATTCCACAGATGATAACATCAGGAGATTTATCAGAAAAAGTACCAGTTGAAGGTGCAGTCTTAATACCCTCTCTTGTTCCATTTTTTCCAGGAAATTAACAATGGATTGTGATGTGTGGCTGCCTGCTTTGTCTTGTAGCAGTTCTACTGATTGATGGCATTGGGGTAAAGAGATGGTATTTCACATTTGAAGAATGATGATAAAATATGTTCCTAATAGTATGTGGAATTTTTTTCAACATTTTCTACACGCTCTGAACCTTTATTTTTGCACTTTATGAAAAACGTCAACAATCACAAATCCCTTAGTAAAACTTTCTTTGGATTCTTTGAATCTTGTTTTAAGATTTTTTTTTCTACTCTTCGATGATGATAAATTTATCTTTTTTTTTCTTTCAGTCATTTGAGTTTGCAATCATTAGACGCAAGCTGCGTCTTTTACTACAACATTTTCCCATTTTTTTTCCAGATAAATGCTTTTCATAAAGAATTCGTCAGCGTTTTCTGTGTTCAGCCAAATGTCGTGGAGGAAGATGATGAACATAATATTTTTTGCGATTGTAAAGTTCGAATCAGTGTTAATAATTTTGTTTACAGTTCATACTAAGCATTTTAAAGATTTTCCAACAAGCCTTAGACTTGAAGGATTTTCTATTAACATTAAGAAATTTTTCAGTTTTCGAAGAACTGCATTTTTCCTTGGGTACGTATTTGGAATAATTTTTCCACTTGAAGGTTTGACGATTTTTTCCTTTCTTATTACCTATTGTACCTTTAGATATTAAAAAAACCTCGGCTCTCACAGCGTCTTTCAATAACTATATTAGAATAACTCTCTTCGAAAAGAGTAAAATCGTATCCGTCCATTCATCGCTGCTTTAAAAGAGCCATTTTGCATGCAGACAAAACTGGCAGACAATAACTTATGCTTTCAAAAATATAGTTGTGGAAATAATTTTTTCCACACAGTCGATTTTTTTCCTACAACGAAAAAAAATGATAATCTAAAAAATGTGCGAAGAGACTTAGTATTTGCTTACTTCTACACTCTCAGAATTTGATGATTGATGAAAATTGAATAGTAATGAAAACGAGAAAAGAATGTAGAAGATAAATCAACAAGCGGGGACAAGGGATGCAGCTGCATATCAAATAGCTTTGTAAAGCATCAAAATTCGCTCACTGCCCAACCGATATGAAGTGCGAAGGCATCTCTTTTTCCTTTTGAACTTGGCTTAGACGGAGCTGGATATTCAGAAGCTCCATTCTTGAGCTTTTATAGGCTATTTGTTTTTCATCGATTTCTTTCATCTGCTTTATTAGGTTTTCGTTTCCGTTTCATGTTTTTCGATGGAAAAGCAGATGGTTAATATCAATTAATGTTTCTTTTGTTTAAACCACTTATCTAAAAAGATAATTTGGAAATTTTCTAAAGTATTATTCAGATAATTGCAATTACAAATTAGGCCTATATGAAGGAAAAGCTACTGTTTAAAAATTGTACTTCAATTGAACGCGTAAAAAATAATGAGAGAATAACTTTTATTTATATTTCTTTCAATTAATGTTTCTAAATTTTTTTAAAAAATTCTGGTATCGCAGGACGCGGAAAATTAAAAATACATCCTCTTACCTGTCTCATGTGTGAATTGAAGTTGTTTATGAACAAAACGTGCCACATCCAATTTTCTTTGCAAACTGGGTTTGTGTTATAGGTTGGCCACACGGGTCCAGAACCCAAGTAGGGAAATAACGTGGAATAAAATCCCAGTACAATAAAATACATTGGTGTAATCCTGTGTAAAACAGCAATTATTCATCTTAAATATTATTTTAACATGAAACGTTAATCTAAATGGAGATAAATTGTAAATAGGAGTGATAATGTTATCATGTAAAAGCGATGAATAAATTTAATGAAAAAAATGTTAAAATCTTTTGTAGATGAACTAAGCACCAGAATTTTTTAATTACTTTCTATTTTTTTATCCTGAGATTATTGTTTCTGAAACTCTCCGCCAGGTGACTCACACTGCCACGGAATCAAAATTTAATTAAATTAATGATTAACACATGATTAGGTTCTGAAATTATTAGAACAGTGTATTGCCATCGAGAGATCACAACTATACAGAAATTCAAAACTCTTAACATATCAAGAAGCGAGTCATAAATCAATTACAAATTTCAATCTTTACCAACATGAAATAATTCACGTTAAACAAACGTGTTTAAGAATACACTTTTATTAGTGCACTTAAAAGTTAATTTTTATTCCATTTTTTAAATTATTTTTTAATCTTTATTTTAGTAATATTTTTAGTCTTTGATTTAAAATTCATTGCCTTGAAAATTTAGGGAATCTTGAAATAATTTTTCTAAAATTTTCTAACAATTCGCACCCTTGGAATGGAATCAAAATTTAATTAAATTAATGTATTAACTAATAATCAAGTTCTGAAAATATTAAAATAGTGTATTTTCATTGAAGACACACTTGGCTTGATCTGTCTTGTCTTGATTGACATTTCTTACTGTGGTTATGGTCACATTTTTATACTCCTTGGTTGTACTTTTAAATAGGGATGGGCAAAACCTACCGGATTTAACCGAAAACCGTTTTTTTTGTTTCAGGTAATCTGTATTTTTCGGTTATTTTTTCTCTCTCGGTTATAACCGGTTATTCTTTTAAAATACAATAGCCGGGTAAAAAAGACCGGAACGGAAGATAGGCTCGATTTTAGGAACGATTAGACTAAAATTTACCAAGTTATAGTTATGCAGCTTTGAATTTCATCTTAGGCCAATCAACGACAACCGCTTTCTCGAGACGTCTGTTGGTTGGCGGATTACTGAAAGAGTCTTTAGGAACCGATAAATATTGGCCAATGGATTTATTTCCTGTGAAAACAATATAAATAAAAAAATTTGTCTACAAACGGCGTTTCTTTTTTATAACCCCCCGAAATCCGGTTATTTCTAAAGCCGGTTATTTTGAGCGCTTATATTCACCAAGTTAAACCGGATGTGAAAAAACCCTGAATAACCAAAAACAGGTTATTTTCGTAATAACCGTCATCCCTTCTTTTAAACAATTTTAGCAGAGTAAATTGAGTTTTACTGGAATTGAATTTTTACTAAATGTTTCATATTTTTAATTCGCCGACAGGTTGCTGACCTATGTCTGTTGGAGTGGTGGTTGTTCTTCTCTTCCATTTTGCTGGTACCATGTTGATGGATTTTTCACATTTAAATCTTATTCTACAATGTTATTCTTCTTAGCCCTTTTACATGTTTATGATTCGTGTCGATTTCTGGTCTACTTTACCTTAATAGCAATGTCTTTTGACTAACTTATGGTTTTAGCAATATCATTTACACGTTTTTATCCTTGATGACTTGGACTCTGGGGCTTAGATCTCTGGGTGTTCGAATACCAATACACATAGATTCTAAGTTGTGAAATCTTATGGGACTGCATCTACCAGATGCTGGGTAACTTTGGCCAAAATAAGACTAAAAAGCCTTTCAGACACATGCATTTATTCACAATGGACGACACAAAACACAGAGATACATATAAAACCTTCGGCACCCGCCGAGATCAAAAGCAGTTCTGATGACATATGTCAGCTCGAAGGCTGACGTTACAGCATCGACGCCTAGTGGCAGTTACATTTCGTTTCATTTCACAACACTAGGTTTCCCATCTTGATATTTGAGTTATTATATTAAAAAATTTTATACATGTTATAGTCTACTTTTAACGTAGGACTACGCTCCTCCCATTGGGGTCTCAGGAAGGAATTTGATTCACATGCCAAAAGGCCAAAAAAACGTTGTATGGGAGATCCTCTATATCTCGGTAACTACATATGTTAAAAACATAACTAATGTCTTATTTTAGAGATAAAGTTAACAATAGAAGTTACAAAAAAATAATTGAAAATCGAAAAAGCGTCAGGCGAGTAAAGTAGTCCCACGCCTTTAACATAGCGGCTGTTTGAAAAAGACAGCCTCCCGTCGTTTTTCTTTACATGGATTGCTGTTGTCTGTCTATTTATTATTATTATTATTGCACACTCCTCGTGAGAAGTTGTACTACCTTGTGCTGTTAATTTGTCAATTTTAGTATTGGAACTTTAATTTTTACAAGTGATTTTAATATTTTCAGAATTTTACTCTTTGACTACCAGATCTGATAGCAGCTATGAGGAATGGGTGTCTCTGTTCCGAGTGCACGGGTCTTGTTTTTCGTGTGTGTTTCCTTTTTATGTGATTACCTTTTGATGTTTTGGTTTCCTTGATGTTTTAAATATTCTAGCATTTTGATATTCTTAATGTTTGAATATTTAAGGGTTTTCTTTAGTGATGCTAGTATCATTTATTGGGATTTTTTATTCCTCCGGCGGCCTATATTGAGCCTCACACCCTTTAGGGTAGGCCAGCCTGCTGAGAGTCTTAAATAAATAAATAAATTGAAGGCACACAAATGTAGACATTTTCGAAACTCTAGCATGTTTGGAAGAAATTGAAAAATGAGTTTCAAAATTCCGTCGTTGCACACAGGACACAATCGATGTTAAATAAAAATATAAAAAAACCATTTTTGCAGCAGTGATAATTTTTGAAAGACGAACGTAACCTAGAACATTTACTAGAAACTTCCTTAAGATGACTTCAGAAAATAAATGCTCTATTTTTGGAATAAAGTAAACATATGATATAATCTGAATTGTAATTCATAAAATACAATGCACTAGAATTTTAGCACTAGAAGGGTAAAAGTTATATACCTAACAAACCTGCGCACGTAAAATAAAAGCCACGATATGTTCCCTTTCTTTTCTTCGTAGTGTTGAGAAAATAAATACCCGTTTAAAAATCCACTAAGAAAGTAAAATATATGTAAGTATTACGATTGAATGGGATTCATTAAAAAGTAAAGAGTTATTCAAAACAATTACATCGACTACAAACGGTCATAACTTGCTTATAAACAAAGGTAAGAAAACATTATGAACACAATACAGAAGGGAGCTTGAAGTTTGGTTTGGATGCGTAATAAATGCCCTATGTGACCTCCCTTTTTCATATGGGCAACATGCATGCAGTAACCCATTTCACGCAGGACTCTGTGCAGCATGTTCGCTGTCATTAATTGGCGTTCTATAGCTGCATGCATGTTCTGCATGTGGCTCTCTAAATCTTCTGAAAGTTATTTCTTATGTCTTTATTTCGCTGGTATATGTCATAGTCTTTGTCTTAACAGATCTTTTGTGTGCAACTACCATACTTCAGTAGTGAAAAGGAAAACTGTATGGATGTTGCGAGTGTGACTAAGGGAAGTCAGATAATGCTATTATTACTTGTGCAGAAAACACTTCAATATTTCCTCTGCATTGTGTTCATATTTTTCTTCCCGTCGTTGCTTACAAAGAAGTTACGGACATTCGTAACCGGTGTAACTCTTTTGAATAACCAAGTATTATATAGGTAGTTCAATCACTCCAGCGATAAACTCAAGGGGTTGTTAGTAGACATCAAGAGGAAAAGAAATTGTAACGAAACATGGTCGGTGGAAATTACGAAAATAAAAATGCAATACGTTTTTCAAAAAATGAAATTTACAAAAAAAGTCAAAATTGCTTTGTAATAAAGAGTTATTTTATAATGCCATGTTGAGCAATTTTCTTCGAAAGTGACAAAACAGCAGCGTATTTCGAAAGATAAAGCCCTAATCTCAACAAAATTTCAAGTTTTAATTTCTATCATTCTTATTTTAATTATTCGATTTCGAGGGAAAATGCTTTAAATGCCTTTCTAAATTATTTATTGATGATCTTCAAACAATTAAATTTTTTTCTGAGATTATATTTTCAGAATGCTTATATAATATATTTTTGCGTACATTCTTTCACTAAAAAGACGTTTCTTGCAAAACCATGTTCCTCTCGATCCCAACTAACAACTCTCTGAATTTGTCGCCTAAATATCTGACCATCAACTACACAGGGTTTTCCAAAAGTCATTTAAAAATTTCAAGGATAGATCAGACATACAGAAACAAGACAGTCATATTAAATTAGAACATGCGATCGCAAACGCGAACGGCGACCACTACAGGGGGCGCTGCTCGACAGTGAATTAAGTAAAAGAGAAGAATATACTTGGTAAGCATGCAGCACAGGCTCAATGGAATACAGATTCACAAAAGCAACGCACAGTTGCATGAATAATAACATGGGAAGCGCGTATATCTTCAGACAGCAACCCCTTTGAAAACTTACATCAAGTACTCTAAAGAATTTGTTATTGAAACTGCGTCCTACTTGACATAGAGTGAGCCTTGCTGCTTACGAATTGCACCGGTTGTGCTCATGTGAGTTTGCATTCCATTAAACCTTTTCTTATACTCAATTCACTCTAAGGAGCCCTCTGTAAGGTCAAACTCATGTCATATTGTAAAAATTTCTTGTTTCTGTACTGTAAGAATCCCTTACTGACATGTTGTAAATACACAAATAGATGGATAGGGAATATAAAAATGAAAGAAATTAATGACAAATGATTAAAAGCTTCAAAAAATACAATATTAACAAAGTTACTGATATAATATACTATATTATCTCTAAAATTCAAAACTGAATTTACTGCACACTCTAAATAAAGAAAATGTTAAGTCCTAATTTAAACTTAAAAAATCGCATGAATACGGATTTTGCAATAATTAGAAAACTTCTTTTGAATGAAACAGCAACAAAAAGTGGGAAAATATAAATTTAAAAATCCAAAAGTAATGATTGATTGCTTGGATATGTATTGACCGCCTTTTCAGCAAAAATTTAGATTGAGATAAAATTTTACCAAACTAAACTTTTAATAATTTTTTCCATACCATTTTTATGATTGACAAATATTTGACGTAAACAATCAATGTAGGGGAGAGTGGGGTAAAACCTGGTAACCTTGATTCTGGCGCTTTTATTTTTCCTGTTTAGCAGACAGATATTGAATTACACTCTACTTATCAGGAAAAAGAAACAGTCATAGTGGCATGTTGTAGCTGTTGAATGCACTGCATCTGTGAGGTTTATTTGTTTAAAGACGTCAACTCTCTAATGTTCGTTTGATTTTAAACTGTCCATACATAAAAGTCATTAAAGTTATAAAAACTCTATTTAGTCCAGCTTATTATATGTTTACTAAGGAATTATACCTTATCAAACAATAAGGATTTAGTCCAATAATTACACTGTTCTGTTGCGTTTTTTATTACCTCTGAACTCGGGGTAAAACCGGGTACTCCAAGTGGCGTAAGACCGGGCGGTCAGTATTGATGATTCTTCCGATTAAAACGATAAAAACATATCAGACGTTGATTGTTTATATTTTAATGATGTATTTCCTAATTTAAATAAAAAAGAAGGGCCAAGCCAATGTAAAAAAATCCCCGTTGGCAAGCTGGAAGGCCAAGGTAGATTACTTTAGTCCGGAGATATAAGGAAAAGAACATTTTACCCTCTATTTTCATAAGGATTAGAGCTGCAAGAATGAAGGAGACTAGAAGAGACTGCAAATGACGAGAGATTTCCAACAAGGGTTAACATGCATAGGTTGAATATATATGTTAAGGGGGAGAAGAGGGGAAGGGAGGGAAAATCACTTTTCAGCTAGAACTTCTAAGCAATTGTAGCTATCGAAAAAGTTTCAATGCAAAAATTGTTCGTTATGATAAGGCAATAATTGTTAGTTATGATTAGGCCTAATTTGAAATTTCGTTCTATTTTCAATTGTAAAGGAAATATGGGGGAATGAAAATTTTCAACCCCTTACCATTTCCACCCCCTTTTCATCTACGAATTCGACCGAGAGTTTTACTATCCTTACAACATATCCCACGCTGGTTCAAATCAAATATCGTGTTCAGAAGATAACATGGGCAAATCATAATCATCATATATTCATTTAGTTACTTTTCTGTACATTTCCAAAATAGTAGATATTATTATAAAAGGTTAAATCTATAGTTAATTTTTTAATATGTTTTTTATTATAGTATTAAAAGCCTAATTTAGAAATAATATTTTCACTAAAATGGGGAACTGTCTTTAGGATAATACTCAAGTCATAGTAATAATTAAGACTTTTGTATTGGTATGTTATAAATTATATACTTTCTCGTTTTTAATCTTGACAGATTTTGGGGATTTATTCCCTTATTTTTTCGTTTTTCCAACAACTGGCTTTCGCAGAGGGTTGGTGCCATAAATCTAGATTAATGCGACACGTTTGAACTCAAGACTGATTGGCCTTTGATTGTTGGAATTCCAATTCTGGGTTGTCTTTTTCATAATAGCAATAGTCTATAATCAAACTATCTTTTGTATTTTGTTTGTATGATTATTGATAAGGTAATTTGATTTTAATTTTAATTTTTGGAATAATATATGTATATATTGAAAATATAGCACATGTTCGGATTATTTGAAATATTTAACTATATATATAAGTTATAATCATACCAATTTTTATTTATTTAAGCCCAGGAGTTCAGGAAATATAATTTTTACAAGTATGCGGTTATACAGTCCGACATACAATCAACCCTTTGACGGATTTGTCCAAACTTTGATATGGACCTACACTCATGATGATAAAACTGTGCACCAAATGTTATCCTTCTAGCTATTCAAGTCTTTGAGTTATCACGTTCACATTAACACGGACATACAGACAGACTTCCCGGGGACGTATTTGTCCAAAATTTGATAGAAACCTACAAATTATGTGTAAAGACCACATACCAAATTTCATCCCTGTAGATTTAATAGTTTTTGAGTTATCGTGTTCACAGACACACAGACAGACATAATTGCAAAATTGTGTTTTTCGGACTCAGGGAGGTCTAAAACATGGAGATTCGTCAAAACCTCGAATTCGAATTTTTTGACGATTACAATACTTTCTGTTTGTATACTTCGTATACGAGAAAGTAAAAAGTAATGAAACTGTGAATTTTCTAAAAAGATATATTGTACTCCGATAAACAATGAATATTTTAATAAAATTTGACAACCTGTATGTCGAATAGGCCTTGGAACTTTATCTACCCGGTTTTTCCCCACTTTCCCCTAAATGTTAGGTGATCGATCTGGAATTTCGTAAATGTTACGGAAAAAATTATGAGTTATACCATCATTATTATTAATGAAAAATGTTTTGTTGCAAATATGTTCTGCTCTTTGAAAAATAATTGTAATTTTTTAATTAACTTCAGTTTTTGCCAATACTATGTAACAAAGGATTGATATGAATATTTCAAAATTAAAGTCAATATTTCATTGTTATTTCATATATACTTTTGTCATACTTTTCTACTGTCTACTTTTTTCATATCTACATTGTTATTTCATATATAAATCAATAATTGTATGTTACCATAATTTCGTTGATTTTTTAACGAAATTTTACTAAACACAGAAGATACATGACATTTTTTCAATAGAAATTATTGCAATTAAAATGTTAAAACATTATTTAAACTATGGCTTTGAAGAATAGATTATAAATAAGTGGAGGAAATTACACCAAATTAATATTTAAAAAAATTTTTATTTTAAGAGGTCTTAAACAGAATTCTAATATTGATTTGTGAACAATTTAATGCGTTTTTGAATACTTACCCAAGAACTAAAAACGTATCGACTATAAAAATTGTATTCTTAATAATTTGAGACATTTGCAAGTCCAAAGTTGACTGTATTTTGTCTGATGTTTCTAGAGACAACAATATGGTATACATTAGATCAGTGGTAGTGATCTGAAAAGATCTTATTATAATAAAGCAAATGATATCTCATACATTTTTTTATCTTTTTTGAACGTTCCTTATTTTGACGTTTAAGAAATTGATGCAAGTTCATTAGTTCACTTTCACAATCTTCAACATTGTTTTAACCCCCCGAGCGGCGCAAACGTCTTTTTCCTTCAAAAGCAGATAGCTCGTATTTATATGTATGTTATCTTAAAAAATCACGGATAAAGTATTCTCAAGACTTCAGAGACATAATTAAATACAAAAAAGATAGATTCATTTACTTTAAAAGCTAAGTTTTCTAACCTGACAGCTAAAAGTTCAAAATAATTGGGCGCTCAGAGGGTTTTAAGCATGCGTATATATACATTTGCACATCTAACTACACCTCAGAGCTGTAAAATGAGTATAATTCTTAAACTGAATTGGAGTTTGAGTTGAGAAGCACTAAGTGAAATCTAAAATATTTGCTGTAATTTCGTTTCTGTTCGTTTGTTGTATTTTTGTTTTCGTGATTATGTTTAACAGTGTAAACAGAGGCATATCGTCCTATTCTTTTGAAATAGTTGCAGTTGATGCTACAGAGCTGTGGCTCTTAACGAAGCTATTCCATTTCTTTAAAACTTTTTCATAAATAATTGCGGACATTTGTTGTGAGCCCTGCACCTATGCGCATCTGCATATCTCCAAAAGTCAGGGCTTTAAAATGTTTGTTACTTTTAAAATGAAGTGGAATTTGAAAAGAGCAGCACAGAACGCATTATAAAATGTTTGCTGTTTTATTTGTTTCCATTTCATAAAATGTTTTACATTGTGAACACAGGCGGATCGCCCATTTTTTTGGTATAATTTCAGTTTATGCTACAGAGCTGTGGCTTTTGTCAAAGTATTCCAATTGTTTTTTAACTTTTTCATTACAACTGCCGACATTTGTCCTCAGACTACATCAATGCACATTTGGATATCAAACTAAAACTCAGAGCTGCAATATGTGTGTGATTCTTAAAATCAGGGTGGCCATCATTTTTGCTGTTTCAGTTTCCCTGACATTTCCAGGTTTTATAAAAAATTTCCCTGACATTTTTCAGAGGTAGCCCATCAACCATAGAAAAAAAAGCACCTGCACATTAGCCATACTAAGTATTCATTCAAGTCAGTATGGTTTGAATGAAAAAGCAAAATGTTTGAAAAAGAACATTTATTTGAAACTTTTAAACAATAAACCATAAAATAACTAATACATCTTTACAATACACAATTTTACTGTACCGAATTTTCCAGGTTTTTCTGATTAAAAATATAAACTTAAAAAATCGTTAGGGCGATCAAAATCTCAATAAAAATATACGTTGCAAAATGAAACATAAAAAGGCAGAGAAAAAAAATTAAGTAAACGATTTTTTACTGATGTTTATAAATTGAAACACAGAAGAATAATATTCTGTCACACGAATGGAATCGAATAGTTTGCAAAAGAAAAAAAGCAACTTTTTATTCCAACCAACTTCCTTCAATACGGCTCAAAATGGACAATATATAAACAGAAATAAATAAAATAAAACATCAAAGACAAAAAAAAAGAGAGAAAATAAAATTCTCGAAAATGGGAGAAAAATCTGAATTTACCATTTAAAATTAAATAAATAGCGTCAGCTCCCCTCTTGTGCTAATCCATCACTTTGCTAAATTTGATCTCTAACAACAATGAATCTGGGTGTAAGAAGCTTCGAACATACCTGTAAAAAAAAAAAAAATGTTCTTTTATATGTATGGGTAACAATTGTCCCATACTCTGAAGATCCCATAATTCATTAAAATGATCAGTAATCATGTTTCCCAACACTCAGAGAAAAAAAAACATACACAAAATAAACAAACAAAAAATACTGAAAGAAAATATTAGCACTAATTTCAAATACTTCATAATTCAATGAAAAGATCTCCAGAAATGGAAAAACAAACTGATTCTGGTATAACTCCTATTTGATATTAAATAATCATAAAAGCAGGCAGTAGTGTGGATGCTAACTTGTAGACAGATAAAGAGAAATTTACGATCTCGTAAGCTATCTGAATCTCTTGGACATATAGCCACATCCCGGTTCTTCTTCCACATCTGAGTGTGATTATACTATAGATTTTCATCTCAAGAAGTATCATCTAATTTAACTACCAGAAGGAACGCGATTCTGTTCATATATAGTCCAGTCAACGAAGGTCCAAAATGGGGGTGAGAAAACATTAACTCATATAGTTTTGAAAACTGGTACACATGTTTGTGAGGGGCTTATTATGAACATACTAAAATTCCCCGTTCCTGGAGGGTGAGTTCGCGGCGCCATCTTGGATTTCACCCCTCCTTTTTTAGTTTTTCCTGAATATCTCGAAAAACATTCAGTTTTCAAATTACAATTGATTAAACAAATTAAAGAGAATAAGATTCCCTACAAACATATATTTTTTTATTTCAGCTTTAATAGTTTCCCAGATAATGGATCTCAAAAGTTGCCGCCATCTTTGATTTCATCTCCCTTTTTTAGTTTCTCTTGAATATCTCAAAATCTCTTCAATTTTCAAATTTCATGTAATCAGCAAATTAACGAGGGTAAAATTCCCTACAAACACATGCTTTTATTTTTTGTTTTAGCTTTAATAGTTTCCGAGATAATGGATTTAAAAATTTGCCGTCATTTTGGATTTTACCCTCCCTTTTTTTAGTTTTATTTTTAATATCTCGAAAACTATTTGATTTTCAAATTACATTAAATACAACAAATTAACTATCGTAAAATTCCCAACCAATGCATGCTTTTATTTATTTTCTAGCTTTAATAGTTTCAGTGATATTTAAGAAAAACTAAAAAGGGGGGGGGAATCCAAGATGGTTGCAAAGTTTGAAATCCATTATCTCGGAAACTATTAAAGCTAAAACAAAAATAAAAGCATGCGTTTGTAGGGAATTTTGCGCTCTTTAATTTGCTGACTACATGTTTTTTAAAAATTGAATAGATTTCGAGATATTCAAGAGAAACTAAAAAAGGGGGATGAAATCCAAGATGGCGGCAACTTTTGAGACCCATTATCTGCAAAACTATTAAAGCTGGCAGAAAAATAAAAGTATATATTTGAAAGGAATTTCACGCTTTTTAATTTGTTGAATCAATTAAGATTTGAAAATTGAATACTTTTCGAGTTATTCAGAAAAACTGAAAAAGGGGGGAATGAAATCCAAGATGGCAGCAATTTTCGAGATCCATTATCTGGAAAACAATTAAAAGCTGGAAGAAAAATATAAACATATATTTTTAGGGAATTTTTCACTCTTCAATTTGTTAAAAAATTGTAATTTCTAAACTCAATAGTTTTGCAGATATTTTGGAAAAACTAAAAAAAAGAGGGGGATAAAATCCAAGATGGTGCCGTAAGCTTAACCCCCAGGACCGAGGACTTTTAGTATGTTTATCAGAAGCCCCTAACGAACATGTGTACCAATTTTCAAAACTATATGATTTAATGTTTTTTTCAAACCCTTCGTTGACTGGACTAATAGCCGAAATTTCGGTCCCTCGGAAATATAAATGTAAACACCTCGCCTCCTGGCGAGGTGTTTACATGAACACGAATGGCAATCGTTTTTGACTGTCAGTAAATGACTTATTTTCATTGGTTGCCAATGGTGTTTCATTCTATTTATAAAAAAAAACGAATTGTCGCCTGTAATAAGAATTATCAAAATAAAAAAAATTCCAGGTTTAGAATAAATTTCCCTGACTTTTCCCTGTTTTTTCCCGGTCTCCCGAAATTCCCTGACTATTCCCGGTTTTCCAGGTTTCCCGGTCGGGTGGCCACCCTGAAAATGAAGTGGAATTTGAAGTGAGCATTACACAGAGCAGCCTAAAATGTCTGATGTGTTTTTGTTTCCGTTTAATAAAATGCTTTACATTGTAAACAGTTGCGGTTCGTCTATTTTCTTGGCATAATTGCAATTGATGACACAGAGTTATGGCTACCACCGAGTTATTCCACATTTTTTTCCCTTCATTAGGACATTTACCGACACTTCCTTAATGACATTTCGATTATCTTATGCAACTGAAGATAAAACACATTTGTTTATCAGTATGTTTGGAAACTTCATCTTATCACTTGGTTGCCTTGTAGGAGCAATTATTGCTCGATTGGCCATTCAGTTACCCGGATGCTTAGGCATGTCGGGGTTATACTTATAGTTATCACTTTTCATGTAGGATATCCTAATGACTAATTCTGTGCCCCTATCATACGCTAAAAGATTTTGCTATTTCAATCGCCCGAGGCAGCAGTAAATGCTCATCAAATCATGCCTCTTTTGAAGCATGTCAGGTCTTGATATAGCAACGCCTATCAGAGAGTATGATGGACTCATTTGAGAGAAAACCTTTTTCCATTAAAAGCCACTTATTTGGTGACTTCTGTGTTTAAACGCACAGTTGAATTGCTGTTGAGAAACATCGTGTACTTTTTTTAGAACATTGGGCAAGGAATTTCTTGGATTTGTTTTCACTCTGTCTTTGCAAACAACTGGGTTACAAAATCATGTCATCAGAAAAGAGGCATTTCAATTTTGATAACATATAAAGTGCGGAAAATTAGCAATAAGAGTTATGTTAAATATAACAGTTCATATATTCAGGAGAATTTTATAATCTTTCCCCGATTTTGTACTTTGCATTATGGTAGTTATATATTGCATAGATATATTGTAATATGCCAGGGGTGTGGGATGAAATCCTCGGGCAAGGTGCAATCCAGGGCAATGAAATCTCATTAAATTTTGGTAGTCGGGCAAAAGGCCACACTAATTGTAAAGGTTATTATTTTAATTGTTATTAAGAATTGTAAAGATTCTTGTGTTAAGGAAATTGTTTTGTTATTGCTTCTTTCCTTTTTCAATTTTCAAAATTTTTTTTTCTGTCTCTCTTTTCTAAATTGTATGTCAGGTTCTTTTTGAAGGGTACTTCTTGTTTCATTTTTTTAAAGTTTTATTTACTATTTATTAGATTTTATTAATTATTTTTCAGTTTTGCTTATTTTGTGTATTCTACTTTATTTATTACGGTATTTATTTATTAATATTTGCATTTATTTATTATTTATGTTTGTAATTATATATTATGCTTGTTGTTTGTATTTTATAGTATTTATAACGACATTTGTATTTTATACTGTACTACTTACACTCTGTCCCAAAAGTTTATAGAGAATCTTGTATTTTGCCTATATTTTTTTTGTCGTATATGATGTATTTCGATGAAACTTACTGTATAGATGTGTTATGTCTGTTGTACTGAGAAAACAGCAGTTTTACCCAGTATATTTAATGCCAATTTTTGAATCGTAGATTAAACAGAAATAACCTGTCCCAAAAGTTTATAGACAAATGTAATTTTATGCAATTATAGTATCGGTAATCATGACGTTGATTCGGAGTCTAATAAATACGTTGTAAGAAAATTAAAGCTGTCGTTTGCTCTGTGTTTCTAGATGTCTAAAGCTTCGTAGGTCTCTAGTGAAGAAGTGAGTAAAATTCTGCATTTGAAATTGCTCCGTAAGACTGTTATTGAAATATCGGAAATTTTAATCGTTCTAAAAGTATGATTTATCGTGTATTAACTCGTAAGACTCCATATGAGCCAAAACCTCGTTCGTGAAGACCACGTGTGACGGATATTCGCAGTGAAAGACGGATAGAAAGAATGGCTTCAAGTCAGAAAATGTCGGTTCGCGAAACTACTAAGGCTTCCCTGTTGCAAATCTCCAAGAACACTGCTCATAGACGAATTATAGAATCTGGTTATATGATCCACGCAAAAATGGCTCGCATATTACCACTCTCAAAGTTTCACATTAGTAAGAGATTACAATGGGTTCGTAATCATATGTCATATGGCGATTAATGGATGGCTGTCCTTTTCAGTGATGAAAAAAAAAATGGATCCTCGATGGACCCGACGGAAATATAAAATATTGGCATGATTTACGAAAAGAGCCCAGAAGCTTTTTCAGTAGGCAAAGTGGTGGTGGATTCGTGATGGTGTGGGCGGCTTTCGGTTTCAACGGTCAAGTGGGTTTGGCCTTTTTAGATGGCCGACAAACTTCTCCTAAATACATAGAAACACTAGAAAATCATCTTATACCATTTGCAGAGAACATAGGGGGACGAAATTGGAAATATCAGCTGGATAATGCTCCCATCCATTCCTCCAATGCTATGAAAAATTATTTAAACTCGAGAAATGTTACTGCTCTTGAGTGACCACCGATGAGCCCTGATCTAAACCTAATTGAGAATGTGTGGGGCATTATGTCTCGGAAGGTATATGAGAATGGAGGGCAATTTTATTCAGTGAAGGCCTTGAAGACAGCCATTGAAAGTGTATGGCAGAACTTGGAACCAGAGATATAACAAACCTTAATTATGTCGATGGAAAAACGTGTATACGATGTCATACTGAAAAATGGAAATACTTTAAAACATTAAAAACATTGTATTGAGCACCTTTTGTTGAAATGTCATATATTCTATAAACTTTTTGGACACCTAATATTTCCATTTCGTTATATAATTGAAATACAAATTGTTATTTTTTCTAAATATTTCGTTGAATGCAAGTCGCATATGGTTTGAATAAACATATTTGTAATTGGTGTTTGTGTGCCTTTCCGTTTTGCTAAAACATATGTTTTACTAGAGTCTATAAACTTTTGGGACAGAGTGTATATTGCATTTTTTATTTATATTGTTTTGTATTATATTGCCTAATTTTCGTATTACATTTTATTGTATTACGCTAATATTTGTATTGGAATTTTTCTTCCCGCCGACTCGTGACATGCTTTACAACCTTTGGGTAAGCAGGGTCTGCGTGAGCAATAAAAGATAAATAAAGGAAGGTTATTGTTCTGAAATTCTTATTATATTACAGACAAGTATATTATTTCCGTGCAAATTGTAAGTAACTGGTAAGGCTGCAAGTTCCCCGCCCCTGTTACATGAGACCATATTTTCTGAATGATACTTACTTACTGCAAAAACATAAAGCGTGCAAACATGGCCAATTAAGACCCAAATCACTGTGATGGCTCTGATTCCATGCAAGCTGCTGAGTTGTTCCTGTGTTGATCCAGTACTTAATATTCTCCTTGCGTTACTTTTAATGCAGAAGCAGTCAAGAATTTTTTTCAGATTCGTCAGAAAAACTGAAGAAACGAAAAATGTTAGTTTTTTACAGAGTAGTTGAACTTATATACAGTTTCAAATATTGTTTTGAAGAAACACTTTGACAATTAATTGGTATTTTCAGACATTACAATGATTATTTAATTGCTGCTTTTAATGAGTAAAAAATGTAATTAAAAGGAATCTAAAGAAATCAGGATTTAATTGCTTTTGTTTGGAAAGTTTTGGATTCGTAATTCACCAATTAAGTTTGGTAATATACTTGTGTATTAACTTTTTCGCGTTCGCTGGTTTCGCAGTGAAACCACACATTAAGCATTTTTTTTACTGCACATGGGCGAAACGTAGTGCAATTTTTCATTCAGAACTTAAGAGACAGATATATAGGCAACTTATATAAAAATTCCAGTTCAATACCGTTAGTATTCCGAAGGAAATCGGTATTGTAAGTGCTAAATTGCTTTTGATCCCTAAGGGAAACAGAATGATGAGGGTTCTTGCACAAATTGATATTTTTAAAAATTGAATCTTTGAAAGTGATATTGAATTTTATGAAGGTTGAATATCCTGAATACTGACATATACTTGTAAATTAAATACATAAATTAAATTGCATTTCGATAATAACTTATTTGGAGGAAAAATAGCCCGTTTCCGTTCATTGATTTCACAGTGAAACCACAAAATTATCGAAAATAAAAAATGCTAAATTATTTTTCCTTTACATATTTATGATTAGCTACATGTCGAACACTCATTTTTGAAATAAATTTGGTAATTTTCAAAACGAAACGCGTAGTGAACTTGAAAGTGTTAATAAATGCAGAGAAACCTCTCCACGGCTGCCACCCTCCTTCCTAAGGAAAATCGACTGATCTAAAGGGGTTTCATGTCTGCAAGTACGAAATTCATATTTAAATAAGCTTTAATTCGTTATTTCTGATAAAGAGAATTTCAAGAATCGTCTAAAGAAAAATGCCCTTTTCTCGCAAATTCATAATTTTTTAAAAAATGAAAAAGATATAATTTATGTTTTCTTGCGTCTTTCAGCTTTTTCGGGCGTAACTTCTTTTCCTTGGTGCAAAATCCATTATTTGTGATAAAGCGAATTTTAAGAATTACTTACAGAGAAAAATTCTTCATTCGCAAATTCCTAATCTTTTTAGAAAATATATAATTTACGTTTGTTTACAGCTTTCTTGCGTGCACTTTTTTTGCTATTTGTCTTATTTTAATTGGAAAAAAACCATCCTAATCATTTGGTCTGTAGTTTCTGAGGAATCGACAATAATATGCTCAATTTTGCCTCAAGTCCGTTGAGTTGCAAGTTTCAGTTGCTGAAGATCGCAACTGAATCAGCAGCTTCTTTGTCAGGTTCCCAATCAGCGTCCAAAAGGCCCAACCCAGGTAGAGGCCGAAGTTCAATTTTCACATTGGAAAAGGAATTATTAATTTCGATCAGAATTTTACATTGTTGTTTTTGAGAGTGTCATTTTTTTAAATTCTTTTTTAATGAAAGGTCCAAGGTCGAAGAAACGAAAGGAATGTATTTTATTGAAGTTGAACTGGCAACAAAGTCGGCCGCTCTGAGAGGTTTGAGTAAACGATCCTCGATGCTATTTTAAAATTATGCCTATGCGCCAAAAAATGGTGGATGTACAGGGGTGGTTGCTATGCAGGGGTTACCGCCTACAGAGAATTTACTGATTTTCAATGTTCATTTCTTACAGAGATCTATAACTAAGAATCTGTAAGATTTCTTGGCTGTTCCTCACAGAATTTTGAATACTGAAAACAGGAAGAATATTATAAAAATTCCAACAATTGTATTTTTTTTCTAAAAGTAAGATTTCATATATAATTAATGTGAAATGAGCCATTTCCGGGATTTATATTTATTTCACATAACGTAGGACGACGTTCCTCCCATTGGGGTCTCTGGAAGGAATTTGATTCACACGCCAAAACGCCACAAAGAACTTTGTATGGGAGATCCTCTATATCTCGGTAACTACATATGTTAAAAACATAACTAATGTCTTATTTTAGAGATAAAGGGTAACAACAGAAGTAAAACAAAATAAAATGGAAATCGGAAAAAAGTTACGCGAGTAAAGTAGTCCTACGTCTTTAACATCAGCGGCTGTTTCAAAAGACAGCCCCCCGTCAATTTTTGAAATATATTTTTTCATAACATTTATTTTGAATAATTGTTTTATGAAATAATTTTTATCATAAAAGTTTTCACCGATTTTCATGGGTTTGCATCGAGATAGAAAGATTTTATTTCATTTTTTCCAAAGCGGGAAATCTTGCTTATTGAATTAATGCCCATGGGTTAATGGGCAATTTCGGAACGGAATAAAATTCCGGGAAGTGGTGCTTCTTTATGCCTCAAAAATTAGCCTAGCTTGTAGCAAATAGTACTTCTTGAGAAAAATTAAAAAGCAATACATCATGAGATTCTAATTCTGCAGAAAATAAAGTTATGATGGACATTGTTGAATGGTTTATGGTCATTTCACACCTCTACCCATGCTTTTGAGTTAGTGATCAGGTTGCGCGAAATATCTGTACTTTCTTTGCTTATCAGAGAGTCGAGTACATCAACTCCATTTGGCTTGGCAACCTCGTGATACACAAAATCCCCGATATAAAAATGTTTTCAACAGAAGCTTGGTTCTTTTGGGAAAGTTCTATTATCACTTTGCCACTTGATTTAAGGATTTAATAATAAACCAGCGGGAGTGGCCTCCCCGAAACTTTCTCGCATACGACCAGTAATGCGGGATGGGTAAACACCCAGTGGGTAGATAAATATTTCTGGGGTATTTACCCAAGGCCTGGTTATTTTAAGAAAAAAATTATGACTAGTGATTTATAATGAAAGATATAAAATTTATGAATTCCCAAAAACTTAATATTTTGCAAAAAATTGCGCATGTTCTCATTTTGTACGCGCGTTGGGGTACCACAACTTTATTTAACGTTTTTGAGTGCAAATTCTTGCTACAGATATCACACAAGATTTCACAATACCTATGGTTAATCACAGGCGTCCATCTGGAGAATGTCAGAACGAAGTTTCGTTTTAGGGGCTTGCCATAATTTCCGATTTAATCTTGCGGCTCGCTACAGTTTCCTTCGTAAACCGCCAACGTCAAAAGTCAACCATACTAACTTGAGTAAAATAAGCGAAACGCTCGCCAACACACAGTCGCAATGTGCATTTTGAACCAAATATGCAATTTGAACAACTTTATTTAACGGATTGAAACGAGAATTGGACACAGATCTACAATTAAGGTTAGAAGGCCACATACCAAATTTCATATTTCAATTATTAAATTCAATTCAAATTTCATAAGTCATTATCTTAAAGAGTTATTGTGTTCACAAGTTTGCGATTATACAGACCGACAACTCTTTTACGGATTTAGCCCAAAATTTTATACGGACCTACATTCAGGATGATAAGACTGTGTATCATATTTTATCCATCTAGCTATTCAAGTTTTTGAGTTATGGTGTTCACATGAAAGTGGACAGACAGACAGACTTCTCGTAGATGAAGTTGGTCCAAAATGTGATATAAACCTACAAATGATGTCTCAAGATCACTTACCAAATTTCATCCCCGTAGCTCTAATAGTTTTTGATTTATCGTGTTCACAGACACACAGACAGACATAATTTCAAAATTGTGTTTTCTGACTCGGGGAGGTCTAAAAGGTGGAGATTCGTCAAAATCTCGAGTTCGAATTTTTTGACGATTGCAATACTTTCTCTTTGTATACTTCGTATACGAGAAAGTAAAAAAACACAAGATCTATCAGCAAAAGCATAGCAGGACATTAAAATATATACAGGTAGTGCACATTCGGCGACTCTCTCCTAATACCCTTAGATTTAGTACCTGCGTAGATTGAGGTTTCAAATAATTTCTTTTCTTCTTCAGCGTATGTGGCTCCATCTGCCGCCTTTTCCTTCCTTTCGCTTATCGAAGAATGCGTTTCTTTCCCAATCGCTTTACAACTTTCGTACACACCGACTGCGCTCCGGATCAGAGTTAGGATTACAAAAAGCAGAATCACAAATCTGAAACAGGGAAAACTAAATATTTCAAGAAACGAGAATATATGGCCATTAAAGAACAGGTTGGTTAGAATTTAAGTAACCCTGTTCAGAGCACATTCTGAAGATAACTTTTATGAAAACAGACATTTATGAGTGTCATAAAAGGTGACACTTAAAAAAATTAATTTCAGTCGAGCACCGTTTATGCGTCTTTCAATGGACTGACGCAAAACGATGCGTGAATGAAAAGACGAATAATCGAAATTTTACTTAACAGTTTGATTAACCCTATGAGTCCTATCCTGCCTCAAACCGTCTCATCCGACACAGGCCGGATTAAGGCGGTTTCGGGGGCCTGTGTGAATTTTACGGGAGAAAATTATTTCCTTTCTTTGTTGACAATTGATCGCGCAACCGAGAGTACCGTCCTCCTGGAATTTCTGTAGAGAAAGGGAGGATTTCATTCTGATTTCATGAATGAGCCAGAAAGAAAATGCCAGTTTTCGAGGCACTTGAATTCTCACTCTAGCCGGGTTCAAAGAGTTAATTCAAATTTAATGATACTAATGCAAATTCATTTAAAAAAATATCAATTTTAAGCTTTCTTAAGGCAGTGCGAGTATAATACTACATAGTATGGAAATCAATAATTAAATTTTAAAACTAAACATTCATCATAAATGTAAGAAAAATCCTATATTTATTGCAGATATTAAGACTATCTTATAGGATTTACGTGCATGCAGGTACACGTTTAATTAAGGAAATCTTCAATCGTCGTGTGATGTGCTAATTGTCTGTGAATATTGAGTACCACATTATGTATCGTGTTACGACATCCTACCGATAGATGGCGGTAGGTTCTTTGCAACCTTTTTAGAATGTTATATTTTTTCCTATGTCAGTTGTGAGTAAAATGAAACTGTAGCGTGGTGAACCAACCGCCACCTTCTTTATCGCTATTAAAATGTTGTTAAGTTTCATTACTTGCCGTGCATCTCAATTCAAATTAGAAAATCAACAATTAGGTTTCTATACTATTAACCAATGGTCCGTCGAGCCCTAGCTGAACTAGCTGATTTTTAAGTTTTTGAATTTCGTTTCTCGAGTATTTGGATTCTTGTTAGTGCTGGCCAACATGACCACAGAAATTCCAAGTTTAACGGTTTTGAACCGTAAGCGCTCTAGCTTAAAAGGACAAATCACAGGACTGACTAATCTGTTAAATAGTGGTAATTTGACAGATCAAAATAAAGTCCAAGTTAAACTGAACTCACTGCAAAAGATGAAAGTGAAAATCGATGAGTTACGAAATGAAGGCTTCGAAACTATACAAGAAGAAAATCTTGAGGATTTTGAGACCACAATCACAGAAATGGAAGAGTCCATTGACACACTTGAGGTGAGTCTTTTGAAACTCACCTCAAGGAAACTCAACTTTCAGGATTACTTTAAATTGTAATCCTGAAATGAATATATCTGCTGAAATTACTGATGCTAAAATTAAACTGCCTTCAATTTCTTTGCCAAAGTTTTCTGGACAATATGTAGAATGGTTGTCATTTAAGTCCCAATTTGTAGCGTTAATTGATAATAACAAGCAGCTATCCGATTCCCAGAAACTTTACTATTTACAGTCTTCCCTAACGGGAAGTGCGAAACAATTGCAAACGTTAGATGACTCGTATACTTCATTGTTTGAAGCACTACAAAAACGATATGAAAATAAGCGACTAATTGTTAATGGCCATGTAAATGAATTACTGAATGTTCACAAACTAAGTATTGAATCGGCCAAAGAATTAAGAAATATGATAGATAATGCACTTTGTCATTTAAGAGCATTGAAACATTGGGTTTAGAGCTTAACGAATTAAGTGAAGCAATTTTAATGAATATTATTTTACAACGTATTGATGATGACTCAAGAAGAGTCTTTGAAATGTCTCTAACTTGCAATGATTTACCAAAATGGGATGATTTTAATGAATTTTTGTCAAAACGTAGCCAAGCGCTAGAAAATGTACAACGCCGTGTTTCCAATACAAAACCAAAACTAGAATGTTCTAAAAAAACAAAGTTTCGTTTTGCAAAATGATAAATACACTCATGTCCATAAATTAAGGATAATGAAGTTCAGGCAAAGAAAGAGACAGAAGCAAAACAAATTTGACTTATTTGTAAAGTCTATCTATTAAACAAAAGGTAAAGAGCAAAGCAGATGCTATATATTTGACATAATTAATAAAAATTGCGATTTTTTACTCCCTGACGCAAATTTCAAAAAAGAACCTATTTACAAAAAACAGTATAACATGGTTAGTATGATGGTTAATACGGAGTATGTCTCTCGGACGATGCAATACAGGCCTTACAACGCCTAGGCATGCTGAGTATGAAATTATCAATCTGATCTTGGGGAATATTACACCACTCATCAAGAAATGCCCTCCGAAGTTCCGGTAGACAGGTGGGAGGGGGTTGACGGGCTGCAATTCGTCGGCCAAGCATATCC
>BGPR01008310.1:0-64580 GCA_013235015.1 Araneus ventricosus | reverse complement strand
ATTATTAGCCGAAGCTCTTTAGCCAGTCCAGAGATCCAGTCATCGGAATAATTCTGCAACAAAATAACATCAAAATAAGTTTCAGCATTCAATGAACATGATTAACAAATGAATAAGCAAACCAAAGCAGGCAATTCTCAATATTATACACACAGACATTTCGAAGTTTTATTTATGGAACTAAATTCAAATTTTATGCGCTACTGCTGGCACTATAGAACACAAGATCTTGATTTTATGTATTATTATATTGGATTGTACTGTGTACAAAGATCCATGATCACTTCAAATCCGATACAGTAATTGGGAATATACAAGACCAGACGACTTTCAGATTAGTAGAGTTCATTTAAAATAACATTTTAATCACAAAACCTATGCTTATTGCACAAAACACAACAAAATTATACTATCCAGTTTCTTAAATTGTAAATACTGCTCACAAATAGCGAAAATCAACACAGAAAAAGCCCATCTATTTATCTTTTACAAAAGGCATTCAAATAAAATGATCACGATTAAGCTTCTTTGAATGAACAGAAACTGAAAAAAATTTCCCCGACTTTTCCCTGCTTAAACTTGCATTTCCCTAATTTACAGCTACTAATTATATTAGTTTCCTGGCTTTCTCCATACTCAGAATCACTGTATGTGTACAATATACATTATTAAAAACACTTTTACCAGTTATTTAATGAAAAAACTATATTTTTATGAAATTTAATTTTTAAAAAATGGAATGAACACCCGAAAAAAAAATCTATTAAAACAGTATATTACATTTCTTATATGTAAAAAATACTGAGAATTTTAACAAAATACCTTGCTTCTAAAACTGCATAAGAATTCCAAGAAATATTAAAACTACTCTTTGCAACATCAGTTAAATTATGTTAACAGTACGGGTTATTATCTTTGCTCAAAACTTTAAAACAATTCAATAACTAATTAAGTGCCCTTTGCATGAGTACCAGAGTAACATGTTGCAGCATAAATATAAAGATAGTACAACTTACGTACCTAATAATATAGATTTTAGCAAAGATTTAAACGAGAGAAACTGCCAAAATATTACTTCATATCTTTATTCTTTAAAAAATTATAAGAAATTAATTGCTCTAATCAAAAACTTATGCTTTTACAAATGAAGTTTTTTTTTTCTAAAATTCCACTTATTATTACAAATAATGCTGGACATAAGATACTAATTTATAGATAATAACTCAAGTAACAAATAACTATTGCTTGCCTATTACACTTAAAATGCAAAAAATTACAAATAATTGAAATATCAATTATTAAAATACTAATAAAAAAAACCCCACTTAGTTTAAAACAACCAGTCCTGTCGCCATTTTTACGAATTTCCCCAATTTTCTCAGACTGCTAAAATTCCCTGACTTTTCCCCAATATCCCGGTTCTGTCGCCACCCTGATGAAGACCCTCCATTGGAAACTAAATAGAGAAATACTTGGGAATGATTCTCAACAGAAAACTAAACATTTCTTACAGTGCGAACAAATTTGGAATTAAATTACACCTCATCATCCCACTCATTGGCGGCCACTCCTTATTCTCCTTCAAAAATGAAGTTCAGCTCTACAAGCAAGTCCTACACCTGATTTTAACATACATGGCTGAGATTTGAGGCCTTTGTACCAAAATCCATCATAAGAAAATTCCTATTCTACAAAATAAAATCATCTGTATCATGATAAACTGCATCACAGTATGCAAGATATGCCATTCACACAGACTTTACATTTGAAGATTTCATATAAAAATCTCTAGAGAGACTTCTTTATTCAAGTAAAAACCCACTCAACTGCCAATTCTGATTTGTAAACAATGGAAAATATTCTTACCCATATGCAACTTCCCAAACGGTCACTACCTCTCAAACCACTTTTAACTGGTGACATCAAACCTTTAAAACTCTAAGTTTATTATAGCAAATCTCAAAATTTACTAAAGTAACCCATCTAACTGCTACCTAATTATAATCATATGGATCTAACAGCCATGTTTTGAGTGCTTATAAGCTACTTCTCAGGTCTTTTAATCAAGTTTCTAAAAAATATTCAAGTTGAGGTTGGGTGCATTTGTCACTAGTATTCTAATATCTAAATCAGGAAATGGGTAACATCCAAAAATTTAGAAGTAGTAAAAAACTGAAGCAAGATAATGAGAACCAATAAAAACAGCAATAATTATGAAAATTATCTTTCATCTGCAATGTTTTAATTTAAACTTTATTATGTTTAAATTACTTTAAATTGTTTAATTTAATATTAATTAATGCCTCTCTAATGAATATGCATATTTTGAGGTAAAAGAATTCAGGGGGGGGAGGAGGAGGGAGAACAGAATTGCAGAAAAGTGTTCCTAACTGAAAAGCCACCCCCTCTTCTAATGTGCAACAGTCAATTTCATCCAATGTATTTTGTAGACATCCTTCAAAACGCCTCTGAAATGGCTACTCACAATCTTCCTGCCCTACAGGGGAAAAAATGAGATCTGGCAACACTTATGTCGAACAAGTTTTAGACAAACTCAAACAACAGTAGTAAGGAAATTCAAAATTTTACCAAGTGATGTAAAAATGCTTTTATACACTAATATTTTTAAGTAGTAAAAAACTCACGTACTCAACAAAATGTATCCAGGTACAATCAATGTAACAAAATTCCAGAATATTTACACACATAAAAATAAGGAGCCTAATTACCTATCCTTTCCTTCACAGGGCACCAAAAGGATCGTTGACAGATGTTGCTTGAGTTGGTATCCCAGGCCCTGCAGCAGGCATAAGAGGCACCTGAGGAACAAAACCACCACCATATGCAGGCTGCTGCATTGAGGCAGCAGGTGGCATGCCGCCCATTGGTGGCATTCCTCCCATCACAGGTGCACCCATTGGAGGTCTCACTCCTCCAGCCTAAATAGAAAAAAAAAATAATTTTGAATTCAGATAAAACAGGAGTACTATTTCAAAAATCCTGAAAACTAAGCACAGTATAAATATAAATATCTGACAAGTTTCAATAATTCAGAATATAATATAATAATTCAAAATGTTTTATACATACATAATATGTAAACAACTGGATTTTAACTAATTTATATTTATATATTTAGTATCTTCATGATCTATTATCATTAGCTCTTAAATGTCAAGACAGTGAATCTCTGGGGAAAAAAAATCAGTAAATTTCCGATTTAAGTTTTAAAAAAACTGGAATTCTAGAACACCTGTATAAAAGTATAGTTTTAAGAAGTGAATATGAAATTGTCCGACTACTTTCTCAAAGGCAAAAGGTAACAAAATTGTAGAGTTGCAAATTAAAAACATTTTGAATTCAGATAAAACAGGAGTAATTGCAACTTCAATTTCAAAAATCCTTTACATGGTGCAAAAACCTGATATAATCTTGAATAATTCAGAATGTGCTACACATACACATTTTAAAAATGACCACATTTTTGCTAATTTATGCTTATTATATATTTGATGCATCACCTTAATGATATATTAATTCTAAAACAAAATTTTAGATGGTGAATCTCTGCAAAAATCCTACTGTTTAAATATCAGCTAAGAATTACTCACCATATACTGTTGTTGCTGGAAGACACCTGCAGCAGCAGGTTGCTGAGGATAAGAACCACCCATAACACCACCCCACTGACCAGAGGCTGGCTGTGCCTATAAAATGAGGGGGGAAAATTACACCTACATGAAACAGACACATATAATGGTTGAATACATTGTTTTGAATTTGATTATTAACCCTTTGAGGAAAATTGTCACATGGGTGTGCCCTCCTGACTGCCACAGACACATGTAGCTTTTAGCTACCGATTGTCACATCGATGTGTCACCAGCTTTACTGCAATTAGACTGAACTAGAAAAAGTGCTCTGGCCTCGAGCACACATGCACGTTGGGAAACATTGGCCAGACAGAACTGCAGATTTTCCGTGCGGCCGTCCTCACAGGGTTAAATGCTGGATCTAATTACAAGATGCATTTTAGAATTGGAAAGAATAAGACATTAAGTTAGCCAATATTGGTACAAAATGCAACCAACTGCATTTAAAGAATTGCTTTCATCAGCTTCCCACACTTTTAAAAAAATTTAGTTACTTAGATTATAAAATTAAATAAAAAATTTGGCATCTAAATCTAAAGTTTTGATAGTAGTGAATATACAAGTGTCAATTATAAAAAAATTCTTACAACTGTATCAGTTGCATAAAATGAAAGGGTAGACTATCAGATTTACTCTAAACACAATGATTAATACATATTTTGAGGCCCTTAATTTTAAAAATATTTTTAAAAGAAAATTATATTTTATTCATGTTTCTAAAATATGTAAATAAAGTGTTTGGGAATGCAAGATTTAAATTTTAAAATCGGAGTTATCATTAATAATCTCCCATTCCTCTAATACTACCAAATTTCAAGCCATGTATCCAAACAGTAACATATTCCATATTTCTACTGCAAACAGAAATTTTGAAGGAATAAAATGCAAAGACAGAACAGTAGATTTAAATAAAAACTTCAATAGGCTGATATCGCTACACCTCTGTCCCCTCCCTCATGCAGACCCAACTTACTCAAAGGGTGTTTAAGTTTGAAGACATTTGGACAGAGGAAAAATTTTGGAAAATACGTTACAACACCCATCTTGGGTGGAAGATAAAATATATAACAATAGGAAAAAATAATATACAGAAACAAATTTTTAATAACACATACATAAAAAAAGGAAAATTTCAAAAAATAAATAAAACGAAATAAAAGATTTGAAAGAAGTACACATGTAACCTCCTTCAACAAGGGGGGGGGGGGGGCCACGAGAGGGACACAAAAGATACCAAAGTTTGCAGAGCAATTTACAGGGGTGGAACAAATAAACAAGAAATGTGTTTTAATACAATTTAAAAGGGAGGAGAGTGGGGAAAGTTAAGCATGACAATCACTGGGATAGTCTGTTGCATAAGGTATCACCAATTTAGAAAATCTCCTGAATTTTCTAAAATTAGATTTTTTGAAAGAGAAAACTTTTGAACCAATCCTAAAACTATCTGTAGGTTTATTGGACAGAATCAAATGCCTTTCTGCCTATATTGAAAGCAAAAAACTAATTGCACAGAAGCACTAAATAGAAAATTACCATTTGGGGAAATCCATGCTGAGGCGAGGCCGACCATCCACCAGTTTGAGGAATAGCTCCTCCACTAACAGGTACTACTGATGCAGGTGCAGTCCATCCGGCTGGACCTGTGGTCTTTACAGATTGTTTTGGCGAGCCCCATTGATGACCACTTTGTCTGCAATTTTAAAAGTGATTATATTAAGATGACTTTTTCAGTACTATCTGAATCATTGTAAAACACAAGGAAAGCTCACACAGCTGCTTTACATTACAATTAATGTTTTATTTTCTTATTTAAATTTCAGACTTTGTGGTTAAGACATGCTTTTTCAGATATAAAAAAAGGGGGGCAGGATACCACAAAGGGGCCCACAAGTAAGAAAAGCCATTCAATTTAACACTTTTGCAAGTTGTAGAAGAGTTCCAAGAAAACAATGTGTTTTTAATAGATATGCTCTATGGCGAAATTGCCTCAAAGCAAGAGAATATTTTGAATAACGCAGGGTCAAAAAAGAAGAAATTCTAAAATAATGTTTGGAAAGGTGGAAAACTGCCAAATCAACATTAAATGTCCAATACTGCAATATCAAAACTTCTTGCAAGATAGGGGATAATAAGCCAATCGATACTGAATACTTTGCTTTCAAATTGATACTGGAAATTTTCTCTGTCCAAGTTATTAATAACTAGTTAACTGTATGAACAGTAGAATTTTGTGTCAAAAAGATCTGCTCATCATCGAAGTCTTTAAAGGTTTTGCCGCCCCCCATTTTAACGTGAATTATTTACACACGTCTCTGCTTTTATCAGTATTAACAAAATTACAATATAAATGACATTCGCTATTTTCAGAATTTTTGGAGGCACTATGAGTGGAGTTCTGTTTGGCTAGAATAGTTGAACATTATATGAAATAGAACCATTAAAAATGGCCACCATCTTAAAATAGAATGCAAAAATAAAAATCCTTACACATAAGGATGTTGGGAATCAGTGGCGAATCCGGGGGCTATCCGCTGCAGCCTCCAGACTAACCCAAATCACTACAACTGCTTGATCTTAATTTTCATTAAAAAAAATAAAATCACAAGAACATTGCTTTCTGGCTTGACAGGCTCAAAAATGTTTCTACTTTTATCTAGTCATTCCACTCATACTTTTAGCATTGACGCGGGCGAAAACAATTTCTGGCTAGTTATTTCATTGTGAATTTTATTAAATTATCGAAAATATTGTAGTGTTCCCAGACGGATTCGGCACTGTTGGGATTGGACATAGGAAAATTCAAAGAAAATCAAACATGTTTGGCCACAACTGCGTGACAAATTTAAAGACATGCAAAATGCCAAGCAGTTGAATTAAATGCTTTGTTTGATCGGCGAGATGGGGGATGCGAGTCTTACTAATATAATAAAGCAAATAGTATTTATATTTAGTAGGTGTAATACTGGAAAGTTTTACATTGAAGCCACAACTACAGAAACAAATTAAAATAACAGTAATAAAAATAAACATTACTTTTTAAGTTGTTGTTTAGGGCCGTTAATATCTAAATTCGAAACAAGGTTGACTAAAGTTGAATCCAGATCTCCTCTTAATATGCTAGAACCACCCGTTTTTTCTTGCGACGCAGCTGTTTTGGGAACTGTAGCATGAGGTTGAAGAGTATCTCCAAAAGCATCAAACCCTATAAAACGATTTCAAAAAGCATAGATATAATAAATGCTAAATAGTCAGTTTATTACAAAACATTTATTGAGGTGATATTTTAAAAGTTTAATATCTCCTAATCAAAATGAAATGCTACAATAAAGGTCAATATCAACTATCTGTAGCATTTTACTCGATTAGAAAAACGCCCCAATTACATACAGAGGGGAAAAAAAGAAAAACCATTACGTAACAATCATAATTCCAAATTATGTTGTATTAGCTGATCTATCTGCAGTGCTTGGGATGAAAATATTTTGACACCTTTTATTAATAAAAAAAATTGCCACAAAATCTTCACTAAAACATTCCCCTAGTGCTTCACGGTATTTGTGAGCAAAATTTGAAGGTAATCTATGTAGTGGCTTGGATTTCTGTAGTGTATAAAAACCATTTATGAATTTGACATTTATTTACACAGATATAAAAGATTATATTCTTCAAAAATGTAAATTGTACAAGGGGACAAAAAAGCTACAATAAAATATCGGGGAAAAAATTATTTTACTGCAGACAGCTTCTAATTTACACTGATAATGAAGAAGTTAAGAATGCTCAAATTCTAACTAAGGAACAAATAATAGTTCAATAGAAAACAGCATTGGCTATCAGGAAAAATACCATGGCTGCAACTGGAGAGAAAATAATCTTCAAACTGAAACAAGTTTGAATGAGAATAACAGTACAATTATCTGATAAACATAGTTGCCAAAATGGTAATAAAGCCCTTTAAATATATTTAACAGTTCAAACCCTCCTTTTAGCTCAGGATTTTAAAATATCAAATGAACTTGCATTCTGATCTTTTTGCATTCTGAATTCCATATTCTAACAATTTTAGAAAGTTCAGACATCTTCCTGTATCTATGAAAATACGATTTTAATTCCAATGCATCATACAGGAATGAAGAAATTTTGATTTGAAATCCATTCTGCTGCTTAAAATATGCATCAGAAAAAAATAAAACAGTACCTTCTCTCGAGCTCATATAGAAGTTGTAAAGAAGCATTTCAATACTGAAAGAGCATTTCAGCCCCCCCGCCCCTACCCTTCGTTACAACAAGTCTGTTTATTTTCATATTTCAATTCATTTCAAACTAATATTATCCAGAATACATTTCAAAAGCTTAATGCACATTGAGCAACTGCATGGAAATAATTTAAGCTTACAACAAATGCTATGTAACAACTGAATTAAGTTAAATTTAATAATTATTATAAGAAAAATACTTACATTGAACACTAGATACCTGAAAAGAATCTTTAACAAATGTATGCATTACAAAGAAAAAAGTTTAATTAAAAAGCCCAAAATTGTTAGTATCAGCAGACATTATAAAGCATGCATAATAAGCAAGGCAAGCAGGCAATTAGTTTAACTGAAGAATCCGATTAACTTTAAACTATGTTGAGCATATATATTATACCAGGAATGTGGTTACTCCAACAAATTGAGACATGGAAAGGTTTTTTTTTTTAATATATACACAGTTACACTGGCAACTAAGCTCAGGTACATAGAAAGATGTGAAACAGAAAAAACAATTTTAAAAACCAAAAGTTGTCAACAGTAAGTTTAAAGTGAACCAAGATGAAAACCTATTCAGTAATTATTTTATCATTTAACAATTAAAAGGTTCAAAATTATGCATGCAAAACAAATTCTATTTTGTTGTAGTTTTAGAATTTACTTATAAAAATTTACCAACTATTAAAGGAATACTGGACTCTGCTTTGTGGGAGAACCATATGCCTGGCGAGCTAAAAACCAGACATTTGAAGAGTTAGTTCACCTGCCATGGGAACTCCAGCACCCGATATTGATTTAGCAGGAGAGCTCATTCCAGAAGGAGGAGTACCATAACCTGGTGTTGAAGAGGCCCGGCCAGTTGGGGTGCCGGCAAGAGCACCTGGTAACTGGGTCATAGACGTTGAGGCCGGAGGGGTAGCACTACCAAGAGGAAGACCAGGCATTACCCCAACAGGAAAGGGCTGCCCAATATATGCCGACATAGGCCCAGGTAAGGAAGAGGAAAAAGTTGGGGAAGCAGCTGGGACAGGGGATAGCTTAGGCTGCATTGCTTGGCTGATGGCAAAATCAAGATCTTCAAGACCAGATGAAGCTGCAGGGGTTCTTTGCTGTTGCTGGGCGGGCATAGGCATAGCAACACCAATTGCATTTGCTATAGCTTGTGTTCTAAGGTCTGGAGAAGCAGTTCCACCCATTGGCGACAATCCAATGTCCAATCCACCAAAAGGAGAAGGTGGAGGAGCACATGGCTGGGCCGATAAAGGCTGATCACTCAAATCGCAGATTTCATTATCAAAGCCAAACAAGTCCTTGTCAACAGCTTGTGTCTGAGGGGGGACAGACAAAGGTGTGACAACTGCCGTTGGAACTGACGTCGTTGTAGGTGTGGGCTCAAAAGGAGCACCAAAGAAATCCTCTGTTGCAGAAGTGGTTGTAGTGGCAGCAGAAGTTGCAACAGCAGGAGCAGGTGCTTCCAAGGAAGTGCTACCCCATACTAAATCTGATTGCTTTTCCTCACTTGCCGATGCAGCAGGGGCAGGGGCTTCTTCGGCAGTTTCAACTGCTTCCCCAAAGCCTCCCTCTGGTGCATTGGCCAATATAGGTGTAGTGCCGGCACCTCTCATGAGTTCAGTGGTTGGAGATGGTGACGTGGAACGTCCTCCGAAGGGTTCCATGACAGGAAGACTAAGTCTCACAGTATTTGTCTCGGGAGCTGAGGAGAAAATGTGTAGTCTGAAGAGAAAATTAGATAACTATAGTGAGAGATTCAGGAGGCTTTCAAAGAGACTTAAAATCCAAATACTTGAAAATACATTGCCAATATCAACAATGCATATCTTTTATAGATTCTGCAAGTTGAACATCCTCCTGCATTTCTCACCAGGCACATGCAAAGAGAAGGGTTAAAAAGATAAAAAAAGAAGATTACAAATTAAGAAAGCAGAATGGTTAACACCTCAACCATTGATTAGAAAATGTTAATTTTTTTAATACCTTCCATCATTAAGTCATGCAATTTTAAAAGAAAATTCTCCACCAATCACATAAAGACACAGAACACCTACACAAATTTAAAAATTCTTCCAAAGAAAGTTTTAACAATTACAATCAATTATTTAAAATACTGTATTTCCAAGACTTTTCAAATATAAATCATTTCAAAAAAATAAAGTGATACACATAAATTTGTTGAAATTTAAGATATTATTGATCTAGTTACATACACGTACACATAAATATACTTTCAAGAATTTAAATGAATTCATTAGATACATTTCATTTTAAACTCGTTTAGATATACTAAAATAAATTTTAAACTACGGAACTACAAGGCAAAAAAAAAATTAAAAAGGCAACATAAGATTTTGAAATATATTTTCTAAAAATAATTTTTGATACTTGAAATTAACAGATATCAGACCTCCAAGGAAAGGGAGTAAGGAAAAATAAATTGAAAGCTTTTTAATTGAATTATTTGAATAAACATTTTAATTTCTACTGCGTATCATTTGATATTGAAACAGGCAAATCAATTATTTTTCATACAGAATTACAAGAACAAATTTCCTTTTTAAAATTAATTTGAAAGGTACCTGCAACTAAATCAAGACTCAACATCATACACATTATCACAAGTTTGTAAGGAAAATGCTGAATTTAGTTAAGTTTATAAAAGCAATGCATTTGTTACAAATGCTGTGCAATAAGAATGCTAAATTTTCAAAACAGCTCATTTTACAAATAGACTGAAACAGATAAAAATTGTTGGCTTTGAAATGCAAAACATACACACCTGCAGGGGTGATAGCAGCGTTATCAGCAGGAGTATCTTGGTTAGCTTGGAAAATGCAAGGGAAAAAGCATAAATGAAAGCAGATCAAATAACTGCTTTGAAGATAAAATGCAATGTTTTAGCAAATGAAAATTATTAACTACGATTTAAAACATTTTTAGCAGGGGAAGAGTTTTTTTGCCAATTAGTTATGAATTAAAATTTTAGCAACCTTTAAGCAAATTTAACAGCAACGAATTACACAAGCTACGATACGAAAAGCAACAGTTCAATGTATGTTAAATTCAAGCTAGACTAAACACTTCGAAGTGAAATATTGGAAGTTGACCAGCAAAATCCAAAAGTTTAAAAAACAATGCATGAAAAATTGCATTTAAATCTCACCATTTCATTTTTCAGCACAATTTCTGTTAAAAGCAAGATCAGCGTAAAGATGCTGCACAATAACTTGCGAAACTTAGGGAGTAAATTATCAAGGTAATAGCCTGTACTAAGAAACTTTTACCTCACCATGCAAAGCATCAATTTTTATCAATATCAAAGTATCATATCATTAAAAAGGTAGGATCTCTTTCCCCCAACTTTAAAATATTATATAATTTTTTCTAGTTTAGCATTATCCTGCTCAATGTTTCCAAATTAATAAGTAATAATTCACCTGATAATTTCGATATCTAGATAAGAATTCAATATCAAGAATAAAATGTTCAATTTCTATTAACTCCAGAGAGTAATAACAGCATTTTCAGAAGTTAAGATGGTTGCTTAGGAAGTATTAAAGAGGTAAAAAATCTTCACATATTTAGAGCAAGACATACAGCAAGATGATTTAAGCTCTGAGCAAGTTAAATTACATTCACACAAGCACAAGTTTTAGTTTACTGGAGTTTCTGCAGCAAAAAGCTATTATGGCATTATACATATACATTTTACTTAAGTTTTTCAAAACATAGGCATAATAATTTTTGTTCCAAGAATTTTGACCTACCTGCAGTTGGACTGTCACCAAAAGCAGCAGCAAAAGAGGCATCAGATGCAAATGCATCAGTAGTAGAGGATCCAAAACCTAAATAAATTTAATAAAATAGTTTTAAAACACTTTTTTAGTGTTCCAAAAAGTATATATATTTTTTATTTAAGCCATTTTCTACTTTTTAGTCTTTAAAATTTGTTATAAATATCATGGAATCTTGAAACTGTTTTCTCAAATTCATTACCAGACGGTGTCATATGGTATTGAATTGAAGGTATGGAATTGATTTAAATTAATCGATTACCTGATAATTAAATTCTGGAAAAATCAAAATAGAGTACTGTCATCAAGAAAATGTAAGTGTACAAAATTTCAAACTCCACACCAGGAAACGAGTGAAAAATTGATTACAAAATCCAATCTGTATAAACAAGCTGAATAAAGTGTTTAAAAAAAAAATTTCAGATGCATTAAACATTTAATTTATTGAAATTTCTGAACTGTTGATTTCTTACTTTTAAAACAGAACAATCTTTTCAAGACATTGAAAATCACAGGGTGAATTAAATTCAACTTTTCAGAAAGATCCAGAACTTTAGAAAAAAAAGACCAACAAAACTAACCATTCGTAAATGCAGCAAATGTATTCTGTTCTTGCTGCTGGGGTTTTGACTGCGATTGTGATCCAAATAAACTATCAGCGAAGGGATTGCTACTGAGATTGTTATTTAGACAAAGCAGATCATCACTCGGAGTAACACTGCCGTTAGCCGCTGATGTGCTTATAGGTTCAGCCGACGTGTTAAAGAGATCCATAATTCTTTGATTTGCCGATGGTGTTGTAGAAGCAGGTGGTTCAGAAGGTGAAGAAAGAAAAGGATTAGTCTTGACAGAACCAGCTGGAGGTGATATCACATCACCAGATGCAGTCATTTCCTTTAGACGACGCTCCTGCAGTGAGAAGTAAACACGAATTAGGTTAATCGCATAAAACAAAGAATTTTAAGTTCATTCTATATTCCTCAGCCTAGTCCTCATTAATAACAGAGTTGCACCTAATGCAGCATTTATTTTAACTAGCAATTCTAAAATTAAATCAAAACACCTAGATGTTAAAAATAACTTCTTGGGGAGGGGGAAAAAAAATATATATTTTAAAGAGTGGACAACCAATTAAATGCAACTTATACAATAGATATGTACTAACACTACTTAATAAAATTAGCCACTTTATATAGAATAATAAAAAGAGCAGATGTTTTCCTTTAAAAAGCACGAACAAAACACTGTAAAAAGGACATCGTACCGAGTTCAAGAACAGGAATTGATTTCAATAATTTTTGACTGCTAATAAAACTATCAAATGGCCTACTTCTGTATTTTAAAATAACCAACGAGAATATCATTATAATATTTTTAATATCGACACCACAGTTATAACATGGTAAATTTTACATAACATAGAATAACTGGCTACTAAAAATATGTTATGGAATTTAAAATCCTACATGGGCTTCATTTAAAGCCTGATCTAACCTAAAAATTAGTTTTATATTTTGACAATATTTCATCCAGATCGAAACAAAAAAATTGAACCTAGCTTCTTTACTCATTTATATGTATTCTTATCTAAATGATAAGCAATATGGCAAGGGGGAAAACACGAGTAAATGCAAGTTTCTGTGATCTTCAATTTACATTAAAACAGTATTAAAATACATTGCTTGGATGCTTCTTAAAAATCTTAAATCAGCTTGAGCAATTTTATGTAAAAAAAATTATCTTTGTTCCCGAGCTGAAATTTTGAGAATTACTGGATGACTTATACACCAAGAAAACTAAGTATATAAAGCAAAATTTCGAGTTAATATGAATAAGTTAAACTTGGTACACAATTTAATAAAAATCATTCCACATAAGTTACAAAGCAAATAACATACTGTTATCTTTATATATAAAACTCAACGTATGCATGTTTGTTCCAGCATCACTTCTGAATGGCTAAAAGGATTTTGACGAAACTTGGTATACATGATCCTCATTAACCCACTTGAAGTATAGGAGGAGTAAAGCCCTAACACAATCCCGCTGGGTAGGGTGGGGCAATCTCCAAAATGCATGTAACAAATAGGGCAATTGACTCGTTTGGAGATTTTAATAAAATTTGGTAACCAATTTGACACCAAGAAAATATGACTAAAGGTAGATTTATCATTACAAACAGTATTGTTATACACAGGTTTCACTGTATTATTTTTATTCATTTGAAATTCATTTTATGCAGAATGGCAACAAAATGTTAGTTAAAATATTATTAAACAAAGAAAACAGGTGAATGAAATAAAAATTTTATGAAGATGAATATTTGGCCGACTGTCCGACTAATTTATAATGGAATTGGCAAAATTTAAATACGATTGCTACGAAGAGTGACAAGATGAAGATAACTGAATTAGGCATGAATATTCCGATTTATTATAAGTCCTAAAGTGATAATATTCATTTTAAGGGAACTGAGATTTTTCATACTATCAAAATGTTGACATTTCAATTATATCCTCATAGAATAGCATACAATTAACCAATTCTGGAAATTAATATGCATAGATTCAAAGAATTTCGAAAGCTCATAACTTAAGATTTAAAAATATAATGAAAAAGATACAATATAATAAAATATCTATTATTTTGCATTTAAATATACAGTTTTTGCATTATTCTCAAAAGAATTTTTTTTAAAAAAATTAGGTACGCATGGTGTAAAATTGTTTTCATTGTTTAGATATTGAATTTTATATTGAAATATATCTATAAACATTATGTATTTACAAAATCTTTTTTACTTATTTCTGGGTAGCAATATATTTTTAAGAGTTTTCTTAATGAAAAATATAATTTGACTTGCACTTTCGTTTGACATTTTCTATGTAATTAGATGACCCCTTCATTACTATAGTTAACCCTTTAACAGCGGGCGTGGTTTATAAACCATATATATAACAAAGTAATCGCAGTTTTTTAAAAATTTTCCTCTCCGTCACAAAATGACCAGACAACGCCGGGTAATCTGGTAGTGTTTAATACTGGGTAATTACAAAAAAATCACCATGTTTTGAAAAATGATACAACTTTACAAATATTAATTACACTCTACAATGCTGATTGGGAAAAGAAGCAGATATTAAATTTTTATTTCCATGTTTTCACATCAGCCATCGGATGTAACACCCAGACACACTAAGCAGTGAAATGAGAGAACAGAACTCTTGAATTACGAGATGTTGTATTGGCCAAAGTAAAGCTGACAACTCTGCCCTTTTTAGGTGCCTCTACAAGTTTCAAATTTAAAGGTTTGCGATTTCTTCTTTTGGGGTTATATTAAAGATTGTACACAAGCCATGTGTGCCAGCTATATTAAATGAGTTCCAGAACCATTCTATCAATGTTTTACAAACATAGACAATGAGCAACTTTGGGAAGAATTGTGTTAACATAGATATATGTCGCATATTGAAAGGAAGACAGAACTTTTGTAAATAAGACTGGCTTTTGAACTAAAAAATTGAAATGCTTCTATTTTTAGTGAGGTATTGCTTATTTTCATAGTTGCAATATTTTCTGAAATATAGCAAGTTAAAACCAGATGATTATTTTGTGTTTACCCAGTATAATGCCTACCATAGAAACAGTGCTCTCTAAAAAGTTTTCTACAATTTCAAATGTTTCACTTCCTGCACTCTACATCTTTCAACTTTACTAGCAATACTGCAAGTAATGAATCATTTTAATTTAGTCCTATCCACTTACCAATGCCAATCACCATCAATCAGTACCACCTTCAAGATATTCCAAATCTAAATATTGACCCGTTTCTTGTTATTAATCTTATAATTTTTATTTTATTTTGAAAGCAGATTTTTGGATCATCAAGTAATAAAGAGTCAAATTTACAGGTCCTTTTAAAGATGGGAAAGAAACACTTAGTTTTTAATAAAAATTTAAACTTTAGCAAATTGTATACAAAACAAAATGTCAAAGTAGTTTCATTACTTGGGACATTAAAAATGCAAAGACAAATTATCACATTTTCCAACAGAAATTAGCCTTATAACTTTTGTTCATAAGGCATATTTTTCTAAATTTGCAAACACTTATATAGTTTCAATACCTCTTTCAGGAGATATTTACATCCCACATACGATGCTTAACTTCATAAAGCTGAAATAAAATGCTTTAAAATGGAGATTTCCCAAACAGTACAAATCAGTTAAATGCCATTATGTTGAATCTCCATCTTTAAAAGTGGTTATTTGCATAGGTAGCACCAGTACCTTATTAATTAGGTTCATTAAGAAAGAATCCAATATAGATCTAGAGAAGTTTATCATGCAAATAACCCAATCATTAAATATTAAGAACTACAGAAAGAACATGCATTTCTTGCATATAAGTGGTAAAACCTACATGTTACAAATCAAGAAATTTAGTAGTAAAGAACTAGGATTAATACATGCAAAATGTCAACTATATAGAAGAAAGAGCAAGATGCAACTTTAAAAATTATTCAACCTTCCAAGCAGCCAATTATTTTGATCAGATAACTTTCAGCTCCAATTTTTTTTAATGGGGAGAAGTAAGGTTTTGACAAGTTTCAAAATTTTAACTGAAGAATTTTTATTGCATATTTAAGAATAACCAAGAATTAGTATGAATTGGACAATTTGGAGCTGAACATGAAAAGGGAAAAATAGTCAGGTTTGGTCACTGAGGGCTGAATTGTTCCACAAGTAAAAAAAAACTTTGAAATACACATTTAAACATGTGTTTTATATACAATTTTACAAAAAATATTTTAATCTGAGGATAATTTCTAAATAAAGGAAAGAAACGGAAAAATATCTGGAAATAAGGAGGAAACATCTTTGATCTCCTCATAAACATGCATAAAGAAAAGCAGGTGTTACAAGAAGCTTACTGACGAAATTTCCCCAGGTTGTTCTAGAAGAGGAGAATCATTGTCAAACTAGAGCAGAAAAGTGATCATTGACATTTCAATAAAGTCTGATTAACTAGATTGGTCTTACCGAGTTCTTAACCTTTTATTTTATAAAAAAAATCAATGTGCATTTTATTCGAACAGAAAAGAAAATCAGTAGACTCCCAATTATCTGTGGCCCAATGTATAAAAGGAGTAGGCTGGATAACTAAGAAAGCTTCTTAGTTTAAAGGCCATCACTTTATAAAGTTGTTACATACTGTACTTCATCTTAAAATTAATGACAGAAAAAAAAGTCCAAGAATAAAAATATTATACATATTCTAAAGCAAAATTTATAACGCCTAACTTAATGCAAAATAAAATCATGTAACTGTACAGTATGAATACCCACTTAAAACTAAAACATAAGTAAGAAAAAATTAACTCCAAAAAATTAAAAGTTATTTTAGTTTATTGATAAACGATTAGACTAATTTGAAAAGGTAGGGAAATCCATGCATTCCATTTCCCAATTTTAGCTATTCACATGATACTAGGACATAGGAAACATGATTGCAACACTCTGGCAAAGTAAATTTATTCTTATCTTATTACAGCATTTTTTTAACTAATAGTATGGAAGTGAATAGTTACAAGCCTGACAGTTGAAAGTCTACTGTACTATGAATTCCAATGTTCTTGTCTTATAAATAACTTGAACCATTGCAAAAGAAATATTTCAACAAATATTAAAACAGATAAAAGGTTAAGAGCTCTTAAAAGAAGTTTAGTTATTTCTATTCACTAATAACTACATCAGCAAAGCAACATAGGCAATTGCATGATGTATGATAAAGTGTTCATAAAATTTGTGATTATGAATGTTCGTAAAGACACACAATTTTAAAAATTTGAATAAAATTTCTTTCACTTACATGAAAAATCCTTAGAAGAAAATAAAAGTTAATATGAATCATATAAAAATATTTATCATTCAAGAATTTAAAATACAAATAGATAAAATTAAACCATTTAAATAAATTTTAATGAAAAATAAAGACTGCTATTTAATTTTTATTTATGGAAATATGAAATTTCTTTCATATATTCATTCTTCCAAACTGCCTCTTGAAGTACAACATTTTGATCACTTTTGGCAATATAATATTCACACTAATTTTACCTACAGTTCAAAAGGAAGCTGTTTGTTTCGTCAGTATGTAACCCTGCCTACTTACTATAGTGTCCCCAAGATGCAACTAGTAAAAAAAATTAAAAAATTCAGTCCCCTCCAGAAGTGTTTTTTTTCCCCATGTTACATACATTAAAGAATTTATAAGTGTAAAACTTGCAGATATTCAGTTCTTTCTGCTTCATTCAGACTGCTTTGGTAGTTCCATTTGCAATCTCTATGCGAGAAAGATAAGGCATTTCTTCCTTTAGAAAACATATACATCCAGTTCTCCTAAAATAATAATTGTGAGGACTTTATGAAACATGGGGACTATTTCAGAAAGAGTCTGACAATTCTATTAATAAATCCAAATCTGACGAAGAAAGTGTACGTTAATGTAATTTAAAGAGATACAAATCTCCTGAAATTCTGGTAAGATGTAGTATAATCACATTAAGAACTATTAACAAATGGATGTATTAGGGAAACAAATTAAATGAAGTATGAAAGATACTTACGCAAGTGAACTCCTGAAATACAAAGAAGTGTTGTATTGTTTGATAAATTTCATTTATAAAATTTATTCCTTAACAGTGACAAACAATTTGATTTAAACCACAGAATGAAACTGTTTCAAGTAAACAAAAATTGTTTGAAAGCAGAAGCTATAGGACAATACAAAAAAACTGGCTATTTAACTTGTAATCATTAAAAGAGCAACTATTTATTGAAAAAATATCTTCTACGAATGAGAGCTCTAAAAAATGAAACAAACTGGACATTTTCCATAAGTACAAATATTTGCTCATTTCTGCTAATTGTGATTGAATGATAGGAAAATGGTTCCTCAGTAATATCTGGTTCTTGATTTTGTCTCAAGATAATTCTAATCAAAATCGCAAAAAGTTTACAATGGTTTCTTGACATTAGAAATATTGTTATCTCAGTTTTTTTTCTTCCAGTAACATGTTACACTTAAATTTTTTATCAAGCTAAATTTCAGAGTAAATTATGCAAGATATTAAAATATACAAAATTCTTCGATGATTTTAAAATATTAGTAAACCAATATTGGCAGATATTTTTTTTATACAATAGACTTACCTTCAATTGATTCATAATTTCAGCCTCTTCCTCTACAGCTTTTCGGACACTCTCGTCAATTTTCATTCCATTCACTTCTTGTTGAGGGGAGTTTTCTCCAGCACTGCTGAATGCATGGCTCGTATGTGTTAAAGCATTTACAGCATTTTGTATGTTGGTTGCTCTAATGTTTTGTTTATACAATACAGCAGAATGGATGGTTTAATATGTGCAGGCAAGGCAAAAACCAGGCAAATGAAAATAAACAAAACATAAACATGCAGCTCAAATATACTCATGCAAATAAAATCAAACAAAATACATGCTTTAAAATGAGTCGATGTTCACTAAAAATTAAAATACGTACAAAAAATTACATCTAATAAGCACGTAAATAGTGCAGAAAAAACATGGAATTCTATAACAATGAAGAATTAATGTGTTACAAAATCAATACTTACAAACATGCATTTCATATGATTAGACAGGCAGTGCAAATAAATTACCATGAATTGCTTAATAAAATAACATTAAAGCACTACTACAATGCACATGCCGTTTCAAATACATAAAATCTGCAAATTTAAATCATTTAAAATACAATGGAGCCTTTTTCTCACACTCACAAACAAAGGGGTTTGAAAATATGGGGCAGGTTCAGGATTATCCATAATTCTAACATGCATTTACCTGCTTTAAAAGGTGCATATTAAGTCTCTGCCACGGAACTTCGGATAACTTTTTGAAATCCAAATATTGCATTTACACAAGATCATCAATTCAGATATAGAATTGGGAACACACAAAATTGGTATCTGAATTTCCATACTTAAACTACAACAAGCATGAACAGGGCAATTTTAACCAATCCTTCGATCACTTTGGCTTAAAATTACTTAAATGAAGAGCAAAATATGCTAGCAGTAGCTCTTAACAAGCCAATTAATTAAAATCCATCTCAAAAAATGTTACTTATTTATATGGAAGACAACAGCAGTATTTATGTTAATTTAACAGTTCAAGGCAATTATGTGTGCTCCTTGGTTGTCCCCTTCCCCCTTTTTACAATAATTTGGAACATTTATTGAAACAATTAAAATACTTAATGAATATCTATTAGACCATCTTGCTAAGTGAGCATGAAACTAATTTTTTGCCAGTGAGTTTCTTTTGCCTTTGAGGAGAGAGAATATATGTGAAAGAAGTCTTTCTGATAATTACTTTTCAAGCAACAAGTTTGTTGCATCAAGGGATCTTTTCAGGTTTCTTGTAACATGTAGTTGAAAATCCGCAATCAGAAAAGTCCCCCAAACTTCTATGCATAAAATAAGTTTAAGGTGCTTTGACGTGAGTGAGTAAATAACATGCTTTTACAGATAAATTGAATTTAATGAATTCAATAAATTTCTTCCGGATTATCATTATAATATTATCACGAGTCTTGCATAACCAATTAAAAAAATACTAATAAGCACATACTACAACCTTCGAGTAAATATAACCATGTCCATCAGTTATTTTACTACTGAAGAAACAAATAACCTTAGAATTACATATATTCATTTAAATACGTAAGCTTACATTACCCCAAGGTTACTTATTTTCTTCAAGTATTTGCAATTCGCTTTTAAATGCATCCATTCCATTTCATTAGTTTTAAATATGCAGGAATTTACATTAACATACCATGCATATTAGCTGCAAGTCATTTGGGTACAAGAACTAAAAGGTTAAACTATGCATGATAAGCTCACCAAAAACGCTTATTTAAAGCAAATGTGACAAGTACAAATGTTAGAAACACATCATGGAAAGTTAATTTGAACCAGTTTAGGAAATAAAAAAATGTATGAAGCAAGATTAAATAAAATGCCAAAAGAATAAAGTTTACACACATGGTGTATGAAAACTATGTATTCATCATCAAATACCAAATGAATGAAATAAATAAGATTAATAACATTATGAAATAAATTTAGTCCTTTTACATATTAGTTTAAAGAACTACGCATGAAAAAACAAAGCATTCATGTAGGAAATCATGCAAGAATAATTATCCTTACTTTTCACATAAATGAACTATAATACAAGATCATGCAAAATTTGCCAATTGAATAAAATACCTTGCAGCAGCTGATGCTGCAGATGCGGAGCCCTTTCTTCCTTCAAGAGTTGCTAAATGCTGTTCCAATGCTTCCAGCAGACTACTTGGTGCCTTAAGAAACAAACTCATAGTTTAAAATACTTCAAAAACACCAGGGAAAACTGTTTTAGTGCAAAAATAGTCATTTAAGAATGCAAACTTAAAAAAATATTGTAAAGTTTATTGAAAGATCAGGAGAAAAAAAAGTTAAAAATCCACCTTCATCTTTAGTGAGGCATTTTTGAAACTTTTAACTAGTTAAACTAATTACAAATTCAAGTTTTACTTTCAATACCATCCAAGTTCCATCGTAAACGTCGCATGTCTTTTTTTTTTTGGAAGAAAAAGAATTTTAAAATAAAAAAAAAAAAAAAAAATCTTGGAAATCAAAACAAAAATATTTTAAGTATTATTCATGCTGTTGACATAACATTCCCGAATTTCAATATGCATATTTCAAATTCAGAGCCTTAAGAAAGTGAAGAAATGATGCATGCATTAGTAAACACAAGGAAAGTTAAAAACGAAGTAAATACCTTTTAAAAAGCAAAATAAACTCACATGTTTAGAAATAAAGATAGGAAGATTTCCACAACGACGTGCTATCTAAAATAAGAGTGAAAAACAGAAAGTGCCGAAAAACAAACCATAAAACAATTATTTCATGCAATTTCAATTTATAATTGCCAAAACATGCTGAAAACAGCATAAAAATGGGATTTAAATTAGTAAAAATAAAAAAATTAAATATTTTTGCAACTAAAACAGCCCCCTGATACAAGTCTAAAAAATTACCTATTCAAATACAAGCAAATAGATATGCTAAAAATATTAAAGTAAACAAACATGCATCATACAAAATTGAAGAAAATAAAAGTATGCTATCTTACTTTGGTTAAATCTGGAATGTCACCTTTATCAATTCCAATATTCTGAAAAGAAAGTGAAAAATACATTTACATACCAACTTGCCTAAAGCTTGAAAAATTCAGTTATAACTAATGTTATATCACCATTAGAGGACAAAAAGTTAAGCAAATCAGCCTTACACTACCAACATTTGCTTAGACACACAACTCCAAAAAAGACAGTTTAAATTATGCATCTTAGCTTAGAAAAAAAACCCCATTCATTTTAAACAAGCACATTAAGGGATTGAATGTTATTTCAGATATAAGTAAATGAATAAATCATCAGATGGGATTACTTCAAAATTTGATACGAATCTGATATATAGAATTCATGAAATAAACTGAAAATCATGTAAAACATTTATGTTGAGGTCAATCAACAAATTCATGTCATGAAAAATAAGTAATTTATACTCAAAGTTTTCAGTATAAGAAAATTTTCATCAACTATATCAACTAATAATTCTGTTGAATTCCAAAAACATTTGATGGCACAAAATTTCAAAAGAAATCGTACAAAGAATCGCAATCTAACGTAATTGCATATCTCTATGTAAAAGCATTAAGATTTTTTTAAAAAATTATAATTCAGAAATGGATTTTTAAAAAGATTCTTTCTGCTATTCTTAATTATAAACACAGGAATTAGGACAGATTCCTGAACTTTTGCACGAGTAACGTGGATATAACAGGTTATACACTATGTTTCAAAAAGCTATATTAAATAATTTAATCATAACAGTTTGATTACACTAAGGAACTATTCATGGATTTTATGTATATCCTCTTAACTTAGTTTAGATTTCACAGACTCATTGACAAAATAACACAGCTATAAAAAACTGCATACTATTGGATGCCAAACACCAACATTTTGTAACAATTACATATAGATGAATTCTTGGCTTTTAGCAAACAATATGCAAGAGAAAGTAATTATCTACCACTAAATTTGTTAAAAATTTTAACCTTTAAGATAAAAGAAATTCATACCTCGGCTACTTTCAAGAACTCGGCCACTCTATCCATTCTAATTAGAAATTTTTTGTATATATCTAGAGCATCTCTGGCATGCTTTTTATTCATGTCAAAGTACTTTCCTAGAAAGTAGAAGACCATAATTAGCCATTCTTATTCAATGTATGCATGAACTAGACATTTAATCCATCTAAATTTGTACCCATTTTTCAAACTGAAACAATTACAGACCTGCCAACCTCCAGATTTGAAAAAGATGGAGACATTTTCAATTATACATACAAGATCACAAATGCGCAGCAGGGATAACATTTTATTAAACTCGTGTACAAATAAGGTGGAGGGAGCCTAATGAGGCAATCTTTTATTTTTTTTACAAAATAAAATGTATTAATTTCTAAAAATTGCTTAGCTGGGTTTTAAAATAATCTGATCAATTCTTTAAAAGACACTTTTTTTTAGTCCTCACTCTTCCATACATATTTTATATCTAGACAGTATTATAAATATAAATTACTGACTTACCTATATATTTTTTTGCACTTCAGAGCTTTAATTTATGGATTTACATTTCTTCATATATATTTCTTGATTATAGTTTTTTTTTTTTCATATTTACGGTTCAGTTCTACTTACAAATGAGTACAATAATGTACTTTTACTCCTTTAAAGAAGAAGTTGTTGCAGATTTTGCCGGAAGCAATTGAAAACTCAAAACGTGGAAATGGTACAAAATGCATACGATTTATCTTTTTTCAAAGCAATAATAAACCAATACCCCTCGGAATAAGCCTTGGTACAGTCTGGAATTTCTTTTTAGGTTCTTTCGATGACATCAGATATGGACTGATGAAAAAAGAAATGCACAACAATAAATTTTAAAAAATATTCCGGCAAAACCCCTAACACAAGATAGGCAGAAGAGAAATTCTCCCAGCGACGCTAAACAGTCAAAGCAGCGCATGCACTGAAAACCCATGGCGATAATCACTAGTCAACAAGCTTGGACATGATACCACGACGAAGAGCTAATGAAGAATCCGTAGGGGAATGACGTCATACAATCGAAATTCGAGGAGAATGTGGTCGTGGCAAGCACTGGATTTTTCTTTCACTCTTTTACTGCTTTTTTTTTTATTACTATTTATTTGCTCCGATTTTTCGAAAATACTAAAAAGCAGGAGGAAATCGGGAGAAATTGTTAAAAAGCTGGAGAGTTGGCAGGTCTGCAATTATGTCTAAAATGAAATTATTATCATAACTCCTTATAGGGCAAAGTATAGAAGTCTTACCTAAAAGATTAATAATTCCATCATTGTAACAAGCAAATAATCGAACTAAATCCCTGAACAGAAGCATGAAACATGAATTGACTACACCATTAGTCAGATCGTTTGTTGAACACTGGAAGAAAAAAAATAACTTATGAAATACAGCACATTTAGAAATGTAGCTATATAAATTTATTCATGAATTGTATCATATCACAATAACATAAAAACAGAGGGCAGGAGAAATACAAGAAATTGAAAACAATTTAGATGTCTAGAAAATACAACCGATCTGATTAAATATGCTAAAAACAGACAAATTACAACATTACTCTTAAACAATGTTACTGCTCAAGTTAGTTCATTAATGCATAGTTTACATTTTGGAACAACTGAAACACTAATGCAGTCTCGTGGTTCTAAATCTATCGAGTTTGTGCATGTGTGAAAGACACTTGAGTTGCGTTGGAATATTCCTACAAGTTGATTTATTTGCAGCCACAATATCATTTCTCAAACCAAAACTTATTTCATATTTATAAAAGTACAAACTATTTTAAGATATGAAATTTTAAATTAGTCATTATTTGATTACATAAAGTTTCTAAACTCATAAGCTACATCTTACTTAAATATATTTTCAAGGTATACATATAAATACAGAGAACATATAGAACATAGACCGTTTGATCCAGCATCAGAAATATACTTCAAATTATTCATTTGCCATTCTAATTGTTGAAAAGTGTGCTTAATAATAATAAAAAAAACATCCACCTTAGTACAGAGTTCCTACTCCTATTGAAGAAAAAATTCAAGGACTTTACAAGGACCTTTTTAAGAAAATCAAGGACCAAAAAATTATATATTTTAAATATAAAAATGCAAATGACAAATTTAAATCAAATTAATCAGTTGCATTTTTATTTTTGATATAAAAATTTTTATACGAATCTACAATTCTAATAATAAAACTCTGTACCAAATTTTATCCAAGTTTTTGAGTTATTGTGTTCACATGAACACAGACTTCCCTGGCTGTTTGAAACTAAACAACATATATTTTGAAAACAGATTTCATTGCAGAGAAAAACCGGCTATTGGTATTTTGTAGTTTTTACTCTATTGTCAAATTAAACTGTCTTTGAATATGCAAAGAGAAAAGATTGATGATTGACAGCATTCCCATTACAAACACTATCTGATGGTGGAATTCTCAAAGCAAAACCAAGTAACAACTGGTTTTCTCTCCTGTCCCAAAAAATATCGGATGATCAATTTGCTTACTTTTCAAGGACTGAACGAAAAATCAAGTACTTTTCCAGGACACTGAGTAAACCAAATAAAATTCAAGGAGTTTTCAAGGATTGAGGTAACCCTGTGGGAATTTATAATCTAATTCTATTCTTAAAATAATGTTATGTTGATTGCAATTGCTAGTTATAACTACTTAGTATGAAATGCATCCTACATGAAAAGTAGCATTTGAAATTTTGCAAGTGAATACCATAAAATAAATTAAGAAATCTTGATATTTTTGTTACAAGAAGAGTTTGATCTCCATTTTAAATGGAAATAATTAGAGTTTGATATTAATTTTTTATGCAAAATGGAAACCAACTATAAATTTAAAAAAAATCTTTTTTCAAAACAATTTACTTACATCAAATTCTAATAAGGCGTCAAGTTGAGTTTGTAATGCTGGTAGTGTTTTCAAAAGCTGAAAAAGAATATAATACAGTATACTTAAAGAAACAGAAGCATAAAAATTATGCAAATGAATATAAATTGAATATCTTACTTGTTCTGTGTTCATTGTTCTCAACATGCCATCATCTTTCCTAATGTAAAAATAGAATTTAAATGTTAAATTTGCCCATTAATGTTAGATTTAAGCATCTATTATAACAGAATGTTTTACATTTTAAAGACATTTACATCAATACTTACTGAAAAGCCATTTTTTCAATCTCTATATTCTATTTCATATAGAACATGAAAGAGCATTCCAAGCAGACAAAACGATAATTTTCAAACGTAAACATACAATGAGAAACAATAAGACATCAGAAAAGTTTGTTTAATGTTGAATTTCGCATTATTAAACGTCTTCTACGGTTAAATTTTTTATGTAATATATATTAGTCCCCCCATAATTTCATACTCTTAACAATTCTGGTATTCAAATAATTTTTTAAACCTTTGTTTACACGTAAATTTTATCAAAAATTTTAATGCGTTCTACAACACAGGGGTGAAAACAGCAAAGATACAAAAAAGAGGAACATTCACGAGAGTAGCTACATTTTTACGTGAATAGCGACATACATTAAGGAAGAGATAAGTAAACACTTATTAATGAATGATTTACTCATCACAAAATTATGAAACAAATACGTTCTTGCTTACAGCCATGTATGAATTTTTTCAATAACAAATACTTATTTTTAACATTATAAAATCAATGTTTTTTTTACTTTCTTAAAATAGATGCAATTAATAAATAATGCTTTATAATATCAATTTTTATAAAATACATATAATAAACCTAAAATATATAAATCAGATTTTACTTTATAAAAGAAAAAAGCACAAAAAAGTCCTGCATAATTGTCAGTTTACAAAATGTACAAAAAAGCGGAAAATCGTGGATCCGCGGAGGATTTTCACCCCTGACAACAAAGAAAACAATTATCAAATAGGTTGCACATATTAAGTTTTTACAAGAGGCCAGCGTTTGGAAGCACTGACAAAACGGTAGCGAGTATACACACAAAGCATTCTGGGAAAACGTACAATTTTATTACAACTTTAGTTCAATAACTTTAAGAAAACAGGAGATGTCTTTTAAAGCATTTTATTTGAAATATTTCCTTAATGCACACACAAAATTAACATAAACACAGTTTTAAACCCTTTGCGGACAGGTACAGTGTATATCGTGTGCCAGAGGGCATGCACTTATAAGCTGAATAAACATTATTGAAGGTGGAAAACACACTACCAATCTTAATAATACAATTGTTCTCATTGGTCTGATCACGCATGAAACGCTCTCCATAAGCCAACCTACCATGAAACGGAGGGATATTATCCCTCCAGAGCAATATTCAGCAATTCATTTGGAAAGAATTAAGCAAGGAGAGACCAGCTGGAGGACAAATCTGATGCATCAGATTTTGATGGAGAAGTGACCGAATACAATGGCCACAAAACAGATTACGAGACTGACGAGGAGGACAATACAATTTACAAAAAAGAGGACAGCGACTTGAATTTGGACACAAATGTGTGCATCATCCATCCAGTCAACCTCTAACCTTACACCATAATACCGGGTAAGTCAAAATGAATATAGCGATTACAAACGGCTATAACTATTTAATGGAAAAGAATTTATCGATAAGATAAACACAAAATGTAGACGGAACTTCAAAATTTCTTTACATAAAGCGCAGGTGCAGTGAAGCAGAAGCCTATGCATTTTTAAACCAACATCTTCCAAAGCGTTGGATCGGTCGAAGTGGAGATGCCGACGATGTCTTCTGCTCTTGGTCACCGAGATCCCCGGACTTGACACCCTGCGATTTTTTTCTAATGGGTTCTGTGAAAGATAGGGTGTATGTGCCTCCCATGCCCAAAACAATTGAAGAACTCAAAGTATGCATTTGTAATACGCTTGCGTCGGTGACTGAACAAATGCTTCAGAATGTAAGGACTACCGCCTAGATGTTGTCCATGTGACCAAGGGAAGTCACATAGAACATCTATGACGTATGTATACAAAATTCCGAAGTTCCGTCTACATTCTGTGTTAATCTTATCGATAAATGCTTTTCCATTAAATAGTTATAGCCGTTTGTAATCGCTATATTCATTTTGACTTACCCGGTATATAAAGTCATGTATAATTGAATAAGCATAGAGATGGAAAAAACATGATGGAGCATAAAGTGTGCCAACCTGATTTGAGCGTTGCACGAAAGTAACCTATCAGCAGAGGGTCAACAAAGGTCATGTTTTAAAATGTTTAATAAAAGGTTAATGTAAATGGTTTGCATCAATATAATCAAAACAATATAAACTGAATAATAAATTCAACTCACCCCCTTTTGCACTTGCAGAAATCAAATGCAACTGTTCGGTATGATACAGCTTTTTCATTGAGGTATTTTGCATACCTCCTGATAAATGTTGACATATCATAAGCTAAATAAAAAATAATAACTTAAATCATGCTCCAAATTTCACATTAATACAGAAATGATAAAAGTTCATCACTTACATTGTACTCCAACTTTGTCCAAAAAGCCACCTAATTGAAATGTACAATTACTAGATGCTAAATACTGTGTGAACCTCTGAAATAAAAAAAAAAGCAATTGTGATTACAATAATGAAATAATTTGTTCTAATGACTTAAATTAAAATTTGATTTCAACTTGGAAACATAAATTGTGTTCTATATAAGGAACTATTTAATTTAATAGATTTATGTTTAAAATTATCTTTATATTTTAATAAGTAATTTTCCAATGAATGCCAAACTAATAATTTTTTTAATGAAAACATATGAATAACTGAAAACAAAGCATTGATCTGTGATTAGTGGTTGCATAATTTTAATTCGACAGTACAAGGGACAAAAAACAGATTAGAGACAGATTGAAAGAAACTAATACACCCTTTCCAACGTTCATGAATGTACAACCAGCATACTTCACAAGGTTTTAAACTCTTGCGAGTCTGGAAAATTATGTATTAAACAGATGCATTAGGTCAAGAAGAGTTAAATTCTAGATAACAAAACCAAATGGAATTAACGAAGAATATCAGCATTTGGAAAATTATTAATTGCTTCTTATAGATTCTATAATATTTGTATCTAAAAAACAGTACAGAAATCTTGACTCAACATTTTATAATAAAAATGTTGAATGATTTAACCAAAATTTTTAATTTGTATACAGACAACTAATCCCTTATTTTCCACCTTTCAAACTGTTATTTTTGTCTAAAAATTAGTCTGGAGACAATTGCCCTAAATAAATTTTCCTAATATGAATATAATACTTGATATTTGACTCTATACATTGCATAAAAGCATCTAATATCAAATTACTAGTTGCATAACTTAGACTGTTATTGTACAACAACAAAAAACAGTGGGAGTGGTCTCCCCTAAACTTTCTCGTATACTCCTAACACATGGAGAAAAAATAAGCTAAAAGGCAGTAAAACAAACAAGCGTCCCTAACGCAGTGGAGATGAAAGGCATCGGTAGAAGCGGAAAGGATTAGTGCAAGTGAATAGCACAATAACAGCCTCGCGTCATTATGTGACGAGAAAAGACAAATAGGCGATTTGAACACCTTTTTTTCAACCGATTGAAGCGAAGATTGTGCAGGGATCTACGATTAATGTTAGCAGGCCTCATACCAATTTTTATTTATCAAAGCCGTAGGGTTTACGAGTTATAATGTTTAGAAGTATGCGATTATACAGACAGTCAACCCTCTGAAGGATTTGGCCCAAAATTTGATATGGACCTACGTTCCTGCCGTTAAAACTGTGTACCAAATTTTATCCATCTAGCTATTCAAGTTTTTGAGTTATAGTGTTCACATGAACAAGTACAGACTTCCCGTAGACTGATTTTGCCCAAAATTTGACAGAAACCTACAAATTATGTGATCTGTGTGTCAAGATTACATATCTAATTTCATCCCTGTAGCTTTAATAGTTTGAGTTATCACACTCACAAGACAAAATTCCAAAATTGTGTTTTTCAGACTCAGGGAGGTCCAAAACGCGAAGATTCATCAAAATCTGGAGTTCAAATTTGACGATTAAAATACTTTCTCTTTGTATACTTTGATTACGAGAAAGTAAAAATAAATAGGTATTTGTTTCAGAAAACAGACTAGGACCAAATACATCCAAGATAACCATATTAAATACTTCAAACAACTCGGGAAAAGTTTATATTCACTCAATTTTCTAAAGGAGGAAAAAATTCTTATATACCAAAACTTACCTCATTACCATAGCACATGAGATGATGAACTGTGATAAGTGCTTTGAAAACCACCACCCAATTGGTATTCTGTGTCCTCTCAATGAGGAGATTGGCCAACTGTGGAATTGATACATTAGGTTCATTCGTACAATGCAGCAAATCTGAAAAGTAAAAAACCTTTTAGCAAGTCATGGTAAAAAATTTCAAACAAAAAGATCTTTAAATGCGCAGAAGAAATTTAACATACAGAAAAACATTTTTTTGTGAAGTACTCTACAAATTATGCTTATAAAAAAAGCCAATTACAGCAGGAAATGTATTAAACCTTTAATAGCATGGGAAACATTTTATAAGCAGAAAGGAAATACTTAATAAGATTCATAAAAATTCTATAGTAGCTCATACAGAGAAAAGGTAAACACCTATTTTATTAGAATGCCTTGGCTCAATTCAGAATTGAAATAAAGGAATAAATACAAATGGAAGAAATGTTCATTAAAAAAAAAATCTGCTCAGGATGATTTAAATCATCTTGGAAAAACTCTTCTCAGATTATGCCATCTATATACAAATCGGCCATGCATACACTTGCAAAAACATTCTAGTATTGACCAAGAGCATAAGTTTCAATAAGATTTGTTCCCAGTGAGAAAAATGATGAAAATCAATCTCTGTAACCTTTACAAAATGAATTAGAATATCCCTAATTTATGAATATATATAAAAAATTATATGTAAAGTCAAGAATTTTTCTAACATCAACCTTGAAAATAAAATATCAAAACAAAATATACACATTATTGATTTCCCTGCTTCTTTTTCTTTGCGATAATGACATTTTAACTGTAGAAAAACAGTGCAGAGTACATTAATCCGAAACATTAAAAAATTGCAACGTGAAAATGATTTTACAGCAAGCAAAATATGCGAGACAAACACGTGAAAACACTGCCGAAAATAATAATCGAAGTCATTCACAATTGACGTATCCTGAGCTCTGCACCGTCAGCCAATGAAATTGCAATAATGCATGTTGGGAAGGCTCCGGAGAAATTTCCGCGGAAGAAGAAAAAAAACGCTAGAGAAAAATCTTTGAATTGGCCAGGAAAAAAAGATTAAAACGGAAAAATATATTTTAACCATTATAGTTTTAAATTCGACAGAAACGTTCCAGTCAAGCTGAAAAAAATTTAAAATGATAGCGTTATTAGAACGTCGGATGCGAAAATTTTAAGAAAGCTGAACTGAAATAAAAGTGACCATTTTTCAAAAATTTCTCAAAATTTAGTAAATTATGTTAGACGTACGAAACAAGCTTCATTAGAACGGAAATCGATTGCTCTTTCCGATGGTGTATGTATTTTTTTCGTACAATTATCTAAAATCATACTATTAAGAAATTAGTGTGAAAAATTGCCCAAAACAACACAGCATTAAAATGAAAATTTTTCTAGATTAAATTTTAAAATTCCGGTTTCGAGGAGCATTGAGTCACCATTACGACTACCTGTGTGCCAAATTTCATGGCTGTAAGTGCGATAGAATCGTCTGACATCGCACGCACGCACACACACTGCAGTATAGATTTCAAACTAAACCTCTTGTGGTTTTAAAGATTTTTAAAATTGTCTAGAGAGAGTGACGTCAGATGTTGAGCATTTCTTATTTTTCATGCAAGACAATTTCATAATTTGAACACTTATAAAATAATTGATATCAGAAGAGAAAGTAATCAGTCAATTTATGCTAAAATGCAAAATTTTCATTTTGCTTTTAATTTATAAAAGAAATCACGAAAATCCAAGAATGAAAAGACTGACTGGTTTTAAAAATTCATCTTGAAGAGAGCCAGAGGAAACGTAATAATTTTCTGATGTTTTGTTTTTCATGCTTTGAAAATTTAAGCAACAAAACCGAAGCCAGATTCTGTCATTTGTCAGAAATTTACTACAATCGCACAACCAGAAAGGACAAAGTAGCAATGAAAAGTTTCTGCAAGATACAAAATATACCACTTACGAAAATTGCAAAGGCGAATTTACCGATATTGGATCTTGAAATGAAATTAAACCTATTGAAAGCATATAAGTTGAAAATCAATTTTCCCCCCACAAATAAATTCGATGTAATAAATTTTGCAATCCTTTTCATACACTATAACACTCTTTAATTACTCACTCCCCACATGTTCTCGGAATTAACGCTTTACAATTAATTTTTTAGACTATTTTACTAGAAATAATTAAATTCCGTTGTATTTAAATTAACAGCAGATAAATACGGGGGGGGGGGGGCCCCAGGACCCGTCCACCAATTTGCCACCGACAAATAAGAAACATTTGCATTCTTTAAACCATCCGTGATTGTCCACCAAAAAGGTAGTGTTCCTTAAACATCGATAGATTATCGATACTGTCGAAGGCAAGTCGATAGTATCGGGTTTTCGCAACTATCGACTGAAACGATAGATAGTATCGACTGAAACAATCGATAGTATCGACTTTCTCAAAACTATCGATAGTTTTCTCTCAGGCAATACTATCAATAGGTACAGTTTCAGTCGATAGTATCAAAACTATCAACAGAAACCGTCGATAGTATAGATAGCTTCTAAACTATCGACTTGAAAAACACCTATCGATATTTAAGGAACACTACAGAAAGGTATCGCATAATAATCACTAATAGTTTTGTGAAAGTGGACCAAAAAATATAAAATCTGCTCTTCAGTTTTTTTTTTGGAATGTGGATTTACACAAGTATCTGCTTTCATCAATATTACAATTAAAATGTCTGCTATCAGTATTTACAAAATTAAAACTGTCAAAATGATACAAATGTTTAATGGTGCCAAATTCGCCAAACACTTACACCATTTAAACGGCCCACTGTGGTTATCGGGCTGCACTCTAGAGCTTTGGGGTAAAACAGCTAAAACAAAATTCTTGATTTTATTTAAAATCACTATAACTGTTTGTTCTTACTTTTCATTTAAAAAAAAATAAAAAATCGTGACAACATTGCTTTCTGGCTTAAAAGGTTCGAGAATTTTCCTACTTTTCCAGTCATTCCACTTGTCCTTCTAGCGTTGACAAGGTCGAAAACATTTTATTAAATTATCGAAAGTATTGTAGTGTTCTTTATTGTTCTTATTGTCAGGTGAAGAAAGTCTGTAAAGTTCAAGTGTTTTGGTTTACGTAAGCCATGAGGTTTGACATTCGTCACGACGATAAAAAAAATTGTAAGATCTCAGCTCCCCCCCCTCCCCTCCCGACCCGAATCCTGGACTCGCCACTGAAACGGCCACCATATTGAAATAAAAATTCTTACACACATGATCCTTTTGATTGATTTAAATGGAACATTCATGCCAAATTGGAACAAAATCGAACAAGACGTCTGGTCGTGACAAACACGAAATGCCGAATGGTCGAGTTAAAACAGGAATTCGCTTTGATCGGTCAATTAAAAGCAATTTTAAAATTTGTTTAATTTAAAAACCTCATGACTGGTCAAGCAAATATTTTTACAATTCTGCTCACTTTCTCACGGCATTCACAAAGATTTCAATAACTTACAATAAAACTAGATTTAAAATTGCCTTCACAAACACACACAAAAAAGAATCGTAGTTGAATAGCGAAGGAATTTCAAGAACAGTCGCCTTTTGCGAGTGTTTACTACTTCCAAACGATAACTAAACCCTCGTATAGTAACCGCACTCATGTGACAAAATGAAAGAAAGCCACAATAATACCGAGATAAGATAAACAGCCGGTAGTGGTAGGAGAAAAGACAGAAAAACACCTGCTTTCCAAGAAAGCAATACTGTTCGTGAAGACTCATGTTACGATCTACTGAGGGATAAGCTAGTCACGATTTCTGAAGACTGACATTAATCAAAATTGGAGAAACCTGAAACGATTCAACTCTAATAGAAATTCCTTCTTCTTGGCTTCATTTCAGTGCATGATAACGATTCCATGAGTTTAGAAACACCTGGCAGATAATGGAAAGACCGATAAAAAAATTGCGACGGATGTATACAATGTTAACTAGTCAAACCACTGACTGACATTACGAAACTCCGATACGGACACGAAACAGAAAGCAGCGTCTTCCCAGCAAATGCAAACTAATTTGGCTAACTATCAGTTAAGTAATTCTAATAAAAAATGGGGATGCTCTCCTATAGACTCTCTCATACTTTCGCATAAGGATATCACAATCAGAAATATAATTTTGTTTAAGTCTTATGCAACCAAGCGTTCTCAACCGCCTCATTTCAATAAAAAAAATCCTTTAGAAATACACAAAATTAGCTTTTTCATCGATGATGTGTCATTTTTTTTCTTCATCATTCTGATGTTTTCTGGCGATAACTTCGGAAATTACCATCAGAAGAAAACAATTCCTACGTCTTATTAAAATTCATTGATACCAGTTTGATGAGGGGGTATTTTTCGCTAACTTAAAAAAAATCGACGGGATGTTGTCTCCGCGAAACGGTTGCTGGGATTGAGGGGCGGAGACTTACCTTACTCAACTGTGACTAAAGTAACTCTACGTGACTATTAACTCTATAGTGACTATTAGTCTAGTGTGACTATTTAAAATTCGTTGCGATTTTCAACAACTTTGGAACTCGACGGCGACTAAACCGTAATTACAAATTCTAAAATTATTTTTGCAATCTTCAATGCCCACCTTTCTTTGTTAAATGAAACTAAAACCAACTCTCTATATTATTTGGTTGCGGAGCTATAAGCGTTTAAGTTTAGCACTAAAAGCTTCATAATTTTTTCCTTTCCCGACACACCATTAGACCACTATGGAGAGAAGCAAGTCTATGTAAAAAAAAGGAAAGACAACACTTGCATACAAATATGTATTTAATTTTTTCATTACACAAAGTGGCAACAGGCAAGTACACAAGCGCGATAATTAAAAATGTGAATATATTTATTCAATTTGAATAGCAACTTGCATTGCAAACAAATATTTGCTAATATTATAAACTAATACAGGGTTCTTACCGATTTTTAAAATTAAAAATCAAGGAGTATTTAAGGAGTGTTTTCAAAATTTTCAAGGAATCAATATTTACGCATGAAAAAGAATTCCCTTCTTAAAGCACGCAAAAATTATATTAGGGTACATAAAACACTGCTAATAAGTCAAATAAATGTGCTTATATTTATTTCTTTTACAAGTTTTTACTAAGCTGATTTATCCAAGAATACCATGTTAAATCTATTTATATGAAAGTAGAGTGGTGCCGCTTAGACACATATTTTTTAATATAATTATACAACTACTCCAAAAGCTCAAATAGTTCATTACATACCATAATTTATGTTTCAAATAAAAAAACTATTTCCATTAATTTTTAAGAATTTAAATTCTTAAATAGTTTTCATGCCTCACTGTGCATCTTATGTAGTGCACAATGATCCAGTATTCAAAATATAGAGGTGCAAAGAGACACGGATTTAAATATTAGAAATTGTTTTTTGGCATTTTCATTGCTTATAAAATAGTCTATGAAGAAAATAAAATTAACAAAATTTCTTTATTATAACTAATTTAACTAAAATTGATTAATAGTATCTATTTTCCTTCAACTTCATCACAATACGTCCTTTGCAACAAATCATATGTTGCAATTTAAAGAAATACAGTTAATTTTTCGAAATAATCCAAGAGAAATAACATTCTCAATTTGCACCATTCTACTGTTTTGGTTATTACTGCTAGGCACTTAAAAACAACTATTAAATTTTTGATACTGCTAGGAGATGAACATCAAATTCATCCGTTTTAAAATTGTATACAATATTGCAGGCAATTATTTTAAGTAGAATCATATTTGAAAAGAAAAACATTAACATTTTTTACCAAGAAGCATTGTATAGAACAAATAACAAACACTGAAGACTTTTCTTTCATAGATAAAAACCAATAACAGAAATTCAATAAATTTTTGAAAAGGCATACTTTATTTAAAACTTTCATTGAGTTCAAGGAAAAAATGTTTTTTGACATTTTTCTTTGTTTTTCTAAGCCTATTTAATTTTAAGAATAATGAAATTTATTTTTTAATTTCTCCTTCTTGAGCAAACTGGATAATTGATACGGCAGCAATTTAGAATCCTTTTTATCGGTAAAACGTAGCACACATTTAATAAAAGAAATGTTAAAAATTAAACATCAAGGAGTTTATAAAGGGGTAAAACCCGAATTTAAGGAGTTTCCATAGTGCTTGAAAATGAAAATTGTTTTCAAGGAGCATATGAACCCTGTAATAAATTAAATTAAGTTATAAATAATAATATAGGCTTTTTTTTTGGGGGGGGGGATAGTTTGATATTACATCCGAAAAATAATGACGCAAATTTTAGAGAAGCACTTTGGACCAAAATTTCACTCATTTAACTCGTTGTGTTTGAGTTACAGTGCTCATACATACTGAAAGCCAACAAGGCATTTTTATTATAATCTACTATTTCGTTATCGCGAAAGTCAGTAGAATCAACAAGCTTTTTAACTGGTAGGTAATGAGACTGCAAGTTCAAATGACTCCCATCAATGAATAGAGGTACCCTACAAAAACTCGGCATGTTGAAACACGGAATTATATAACGACCACGAGTCATTTTCAAAGCGCGTTGACTTCCGAAAATAACCACAAATTAAGCTTCCTTAAAAATAATTACCAATAATTCCCCGCAATTTGTTTCAATCAAGCACAGTTATTAAGGAGTGCAACGTATGAAGCATTGAACATAAACTGGGTATTAAAACTTCACGATTTTGTTCATTATTCTTACAAATGCGTTTACAAAAGTTCAACTGGAAAAAATCTTGGAAGTCCATGGACTGACAAAGAAGTTGGATTGCAAAGAGTTTAAAATCAAGAGACAGCAGTCAAAGAAGGAAAGATTCCTTTTACACTTCATATAATTTTATTTAAAGAAAAGTTTTCTTAAATGAGAATTCAACACTCAGCTCTTCAATAGAGCTTAATTCATACAAAGTTAAACACTTAAGAGATTTTCAAACATCCAAAAAGCATACTTCGTCACGTTTTGCTTAGCTTACCCTTTAAATGTTGCGCCCGTGCGTCAAAACGTGCATCGAATTACCGTACTTTTAAATTCGAGTCTTTCATAGACGTTGTAAATCGATAAAAAAAAATTCGCAAGCAATCCATAAACACCAAGTATTCTATAAACTCTTAGTCGAATCAATGCAACAAGTTCCCAAAATAGAAAATGTCATCTAATTAGAAGGAAAAAAAAAAACACAAGTAACCCTGCGTTAAGGTATCCGACTGTGTTCGGAGACATTTTTGTTTTTGAAAAATAACATATATATTTTTTAATGTTTTTTTTCAACTGCATATGTTTTAAAACTACGAAAATATTGTGAAATTAGGCTTTCAAAATATTAAAAAAAAACCTGAGAAATTTGAAGAAAAATGACTAAAATACTAGCCTTACGCTAACAGCTATAGACAAAATCATATTCTAAATATACATAAATCCTTGTAGGAATACATTTTTATGACAGTTATCTGCGTTATGCTCTAAAATATTTCTTGCACTTCAAAATACTTTTGAGATATAGCTGAACATGGTTACTAAACTGGTAATTTTTCATAAAAAAATGCTTTTCGTTTATATTTAAACACTTAAAAATAATACTTCATTTTAAAATTGATCTTAGTTTTTAGAGGAAAACATCAAGCATATTACAGAAAACAATCTCAGAAAATTTCCCATCAATACTTGAATAACTTTTTCAGAAATCATTGTTACGGTCGACAGTTTTCCTCAAAAATATCATTTCTCAGAAAACACATCTAAAGTTTTCATGTAACTTAAAATAATGCTTACAGTTCGTAATAAAACAGTTGTAACTCTTTCTATTTCACGTAGAGTAAAAAGTGAGACAGTTTTAGAAAGCTGGTTAAACGGGCTACAAAATGAAGTAATAAAAAGTTTTTTGATAATTTCATCAAAAACGACGATTTTAAACCAGTCGGATACTTTAAGTGTGGCGGGTATTTCAGCACACCATCAGAACCATTTGTAATTGAATTCACTAGATTTCTTGCATTCCATGCTTAATTATGGATTGGAGTGTGCTGGTATAGCCCGCAACTTTATAGATCGGACAGTCGCCGATCTATAAAGTTGCGGACTGTATCCCGCCGCACTAACGGTGTAAGAAAAATGGCCGCACTATCGCAGGGTTAAGGGGTTAAAGAAAGTTGTATTTATCAATTCGTCGATCTGGCGACAGAAAACGAGCGATTACAAAAATAAGATTTTAAAATTAAAGCAAAACATTTAACATAAAATGAAAAAGTGCAATGTAAACAATCGCTATCCAAATTAATTCAGGGTGGATACAGAAACTGCGAAAAAAATTTCCCCGACTAAACTTACAACATTTCCCTGATTTACGGCTACTAATTATATTAGTTTCCTGGCTTTCTGCCTACTCAGAATCGCTGTATGTGTACACTATACAGTATTAAAAACACTTTTAACAGTTATTTAATATGAAAACATTTTTATGAAATTTAATTTTAAAAAAATGGAATGAACATCCTAAAAAAAAATCTATTAAAACAGTATATTACATTTCTTGTGCGTAAAAAATACTGGAAATTTTAACAAAATACTTTGCTTCTAAAACTGCATAAGAATTCTAAGAAACATTAAAACTGCTCTTTGCAACACAAGTTAAACAATATTAACAGTAAAGGTTATTATGATCTTTGCTCAAAACAGTTCAATAACTAATTAGTGCTCTTTTCATGAGTACCAGAATAACATGTTACAGCATAAATATAAAAATAGTATAATTATATAAACCTAATAATATATATTTTAGCAAGAGAAACTGCCAAAATATTACTTCAAATCTTTATTCTTCCACAAATCATAAGAAATTAATTGCTCTAATCAAAAACTTATTCTTTTATAAATGAAGATTTTTTTTTTCTAAAATTCTATTTATTATTACAAATAATGCTAGACATAAAGATACTAATTTATAGATAATAACTCAAGCAACTATTAATTTTCCCCGATTTAGATATTTTCACGAATTTCCCTGACTTTTCCAGATCGAGAAAATTCCCCGACATTTCCCTGATTTCCAGGTTCTGTCGCCAGCCTGTAATTTCAACCAGAGATTTTAAATCTAATTTTAGCAAAGATTTAAACAAGAGAAACTGCCAAAATATTACTTCAAATCTTAATTTCTTATAATTTGTTAAAGAATAAATTGTTCTAATAAAAAACTTATGCTTTTATAAATGAAGTTTCTTTTTTCTAAAATTCTATTTGTTATTACAAATAATGCTAGACATAAGATACAAATTTATAGATAATAACTCAAGCAACTATTAATTTTCCCCGACTTTTCCTTGATATCCCCGATTTCCAGGTTCTGTCGCCACCCTGCAATTTCAACCTGGGATTTTAAATCTTAACCTCAAAAACGAAAAATTTAGAAATTTCAAAAACATCCATTTGCTTCTCAATAACAAGAATGTTGTAAAGGAATAACAATGAAATTAAACTTCCATTGCTAAATTAAACAAGTATTTTGATTTTACAAAGGAAATGAAAATACATAAACAGTTTTCCCGACGTGCGAGACCAATAACCCTTTCCGTTAAATTTATTTGGCTGAATAATTCTCAAAAATGCTCACAATGCTGGGAAACAAAGATCTCTTCAATAACCGGAAAAAAGATCGCGCACAGGTCATTTCAAACTGGCCAAGTAGGACAGTAGATAACTCTCTGTCCGGCCTTTTTCAACCCCATCGCTTTTTTACTAAAATTAACGACAACACAATTGAAGCGGCACTTCCGCCTCGTGACAACCAGTGGGTGGAGTGGGTTACGACTTCAAAGGCGAGTAGGTAAGGTCAATTACACGAAACTGGATCGCCACTGGACCTCTCCAAGAATAGCCGGCTAGTTTGTAAATAAGCAATAAATAAACAAGGACAAAAGAACGGTTAATCAGTCTAACGAAATGAAATAAAACTAAACATTGTCTAAATATTAATTCTAAAGGCTAATGGACATTAATAGTCTCACAAAGCTGTTTTATTTAGTAACAAAAGAAACATTCTCTAATCGGCAGTTAACACGAGTTAATTCGTTCTACGTAATGTATGCAATTTCTTTTATGCCAAAATAACTCGGACCGACATAACTGTATCAACCTCGCCGAAACCGCTTAGGCCCGGTGGACGGTTCTACGATTAATTACTTTAATAATATTTAGTGTTTATGAATTTAAAATCTGTTTTATGTAGTTTAAAGTATTTTAAAAGATGAATCTCTATTTAACGAATTTTCCTTATAACGAACTTTTTTTCGGGATTTAGCTACTTCGTTAAATAGAGGCCCGACTTATTTAACATTACGATTAACTTATATCGATTATTTATATTTTAATTTAAATTATATCGGTATTAGTCACTGGTTTGAAAATAACAGTTATTAAGGTCCTTGGCATTTTCCCACGGAAACATCGTTGAAGCAGGGGGCACTAACATAATCGATTGTTATATGCCTAAGATATTCAATGCGCTAAAGCCACGCCAAATCATATAGACACCGATAAAGTTTACAATATTGCAACCTTTCCAACGCTTGTGCGCAAAGGACACCACTTAATGACTTAGCGCTAATGAGGCTGTGCGCAAGTTCCACAATACCCGGTGCACACTAGCCGATTCGTGTCGTTGAAGCTATAAAAATAACATTAGTAACCCCATTACTCCTGTGTGTCTCCACAGGGGGCAAGTGAGTTACTATTATTTTTATAGCTTCAACGACACAAATCGGCTAGTGTGCACCGGGCCTTATTTTTGGTAAAGATACTGTGCATAACAAAATAGGAAATTTTTGACAATTAAAATAATTTGGTTCTTAAGCAGTTAAAAAACTTGTGAATAGGAATTCGAAGTGCATACTTATAGCGATGCACTTAAACAGGGTGGCTACAGAAACTGAAAAAAATTTCCCTGACTAACCTTACAACATTTCCCTGATTTACGGCTACTAATTATATTAGTTTCCTGGCTTTCACCCTACTCAAAAAGTGTAAGTTAAACACTTTTACCAGTTATTTAATACGAAAAAAAAAATATCAAATTTAATTTTAAGAAAATGGAATGAACATTGTAAAAAAATTCTATTAAAAACAGTATATTACATATCTTATATGTAAAAATTACTGGAAATTTTAACGAAATACTTTGCGTCTAAAACTGCATAAGAATTCCAAGAAACCTTAAAACTACTATTTGCAACACAAGTTAAACTATATTAACAGTAAAGGTTATTATGATCTTTGCTCAAAACTTTAAAACGGTTCAATAACTAATTAGTGCTCTTTGCATGAGTACCAGAATAACAAGTTGCAGCATAAATATAAAAATAGTATAATTATATGTACCTAATAATATATATTTTAGCAAAGATTTAAACAAGAGAAACTGCCAAAATATTACTTCAAATCTTTATTCTTTAACAAATAAGAAATTAATTGCTCTAATCAAAAAATTATGCTTTTATAAATGAATATAAGCTTTTTTTTAAAAATTCATTTATTATTACAAATAATACTAGACCATAAGATACTTGTTATTGTCTATAAATTAGTAACAAATAACTATTCATTTTCCCTGGTTTTTAGATATTTTTACAGATTTCCCGACTTTTCCAGATCGATAAAATTCCGTGACATCCAGGTTCTGTCGCCACCCTGCTAAATGCAAAATAAAATAAGACAATTGGGAATTAATAAATTGAATCATTATCCAGGATTTCATAAAATACAGGGTAACCATAAATTCCTAGATAAAGTCTAGTTATAAAAATGTGAAATAAGTTTTTTTTTAACTATAGGAAAATTGTCAAGTACACTTACTTTAACGTGAGCATCATTAGTTGCTTGGAGAATATCGCAACATATTTTACAGTAAGGTGCCATTTTCGTCGTAAGCAAAAATACAAACACACACAAAAAAAATTCCGTTGCTTTCAAGCACGACAATAAAAATATACATCGAAAAAAAATAATCTCAGCACTTTTTAGAACTCGAATCACTGGCCTGAAAAATTTCATAATTTGTAGAAACTATACATAAAACTGTAAAGTGTTAAAATGTTTGCTTGCACTTCACGTTTTCATAAAAGAGAATGTGTCACTACACATGAACACTAATCTGACAACATACACCACAAGGAAATTTAAGCATACGCCTAAGAGCACTTTAAGAGATTGCCAAAATTTAACTTTTCGAGGATGTCTCTTCTCAACCACTGAAGTACTTAGCCATTTTTGTCGTATTTAGTTGACCCACTCACAAGTTTCGCTAAACTAAACGGGGCATCGTGTTTTATAAATATTATTACGAACATGGAATGTCGTTTCCCGGCGATAGTAGTCTTATGGTTGGGAAGAGACATTTACAGAGGTTCTTACTAACTATAGAGGGAGGTCATCCAATGACCCCCGACCATGGCGACAAAACGAAGATGCTCAAATATGCTAGAATTTTCGTGATATCTCTCATAGGAGCCGAGATCCGGATTTCTCCAGATGATTCCATGTGACGTCACGGCCTGTCGGGGAGAATATAAATAGCGCCGAGCTCGGATCACGTGAACGTGTGTTGATGGACTGGGAAAGCCGTTGGAATTACTCTTCGGAGTGTTGTCCGCAATGCGAGCTGGTAAGCTGTTATTAGTGAATTGCTGTCTGCGTTCCTAATTTGTGCAAATGCTATTTTTACTGTAACCTGCGCTCCGTGATTTCCGGAATATTCCAGAATAAAGTGTCATTCTCCGTTTACTTGCTGGTTGGACTGTTTTCACCTTACACACACAGGACGATTTTTGTAACAATATTAAAAGAGAACCATTTAACAGGAACTGCCAGCTAGAACAAGACAGCTAAGGTTTTGATCCACTTGATTATGAATGAAAAAAAATCCATTTCAATATACAGGGTTCGTACACATTTCCTGAAAAGAAAATCAAGGACTATCAAGGACTTTTAAGGACTAAAAAAACCAAAAAATAAGGACCTCTAAATTGAATAAACTTAACGAATTGTCGCAACGCATTTTTAAATAAAATGTCTCATTTTTGCAAATTCAACCTATTAGATGATAAATTACATAGAAGATACATTACAAATTTAACACAACAAAACTCCTAAAAATATGAGTTAATATATTGATGAAAAAAACCCCCATGAAACTGGTAATCAAATTAAATATCTTTTAATACCAAACTTTTTTTCATTCAATTTTACATCCAAGGTATTTATTTTAATTTCTTTTTCAGAAATTGTTTTTCTTAGTTCGTGCGATTGAATAAATAAATTTGTCCTTTGACTTTTCAGCCTCCTTAGCTAAATCATTTGCTTTCTCATTTGTTTGGTGTAGGTTCGTCTGGAGGAACATTTTCTTTTGTTTCAAAAATTCTATTTCCTCCTCTAAAGCTTTTCGTTTCAGTTGTTTTATTTCAGTCTTTTTTTTGGATCTTTCACTTTCTCAATACTGCATGTATTTTGCTCTAGCTGAGGTGGCAGCCGTCCTCATTTCTTTAGTAATTTTTAAGTCATACATAGCCCCAGACAGTTTAATAAATTCATGATTTAGACGCTGGAAAATATATGAAGCATCTTTAAAATTTTCTATTTCCAGGGCCTTGTTCACCGAAAAACCTCATTGTCCATGTGACAGTTTTAATACCATTTTGATAATCTTCCAAACTTTTTCATAATGATTATTGTTAAAATAAGTTTGTAAAAAAGTAACAAGGGAATAACTTTTTGGATTGAAAGAAGTAAATTCAAATGAATTTGGCTTTACAATATTTAACAGAAAATCTGCATAGAGTAACAAAATTTCGTCCAAATCTTTTTCCAAAATACGTTTATTTTGCGACAACACAATCAATACTTTTTTCATTTTTTCCTGTGCTGTTTCGGGATATCCAGCCATTACTCGTGGATCAATGCAAATCGCAGGTCTTACTAGTGCGTAATTCACAGAACATTTCTGCATGAAATGTTTTATCATTGTTATGATGTTTTTCCGACTATCCTGTCTGAGTGTGAAAACATCCTTGTCTGCTAATTCCTTATTTTTTATCTTTTCTTTTATTAGTTTCTCTGCAGCAAATCCTAAATACGCTTAACTTTTATCATTATACAAGTTTGGGTCACTGAAGTTGAATTTGCATAAAGTCTCAGGTTTCTCAATTCTTTCATTCTCTGGTTTCAAAATTTGAAATGTTGAGTGCAATCATTAACAAGTTTTAAAAACATCACTGGCAAAAAATAGAAGTAAAGGTTTATCACTTTGATACTGTTCTAGAAATGGTAACAGCACTTTTGACAATCATTCCTATGGAACCATGGACCAATAAAGGCCATCTGTAACTCCTTCCTTATTTCCCAAAGTGTATGCGATGGATATGTATTCGTGGAACGCGAGCAGTGTCGTCCCCCCACCCCCACCCCATTCCGCGAGAGCCACGTCGACCGAGATTAGAGCCGCCGAGAAGGAGGAATTAGAAAAACGATAATCGGTGAAATTTTAAATTTTTTAATAATGGCAGAGTAAAAAGTAAGGACTTCCAAGGACTTTTTAAAAATGGGACATAAAAATAAGGATTTGTAAGGACTTTTAAGGACTAAATGTAAAAGTAAGGACTTTTAAGGACTTGTAAGGACGCGTACGAACCCTGATATAAAGCCCAGCTCATCAGTTTAGCGAAAACTGAAGGTTGGACCACTCTAGTTTCCAACCCCTCGGTTATTCTTAGAAGATCGGCTTCAGTGAGTTGTATTAAAACTGCTCGTAATATAAGATTCTAGAAAATTAAGAATATACAGTTGACGCTCGTTATAACGACCACACATTATAAAGACCATTTCATTATAACGACCAGTGATAAAAAAAACCCAACTGTGTTTCTCTATGCACTATGTTATTTTACTTCCGGTATAACGACCGTCCAGTGGCGTCTAATCCCAATACAACGTCCGAATTCAGAAGACACTCTTCCCGGTATTTTACCAAAAAGAACATGTTCCTAAGCTTAAATAACCTTGATTATTGTATTGCCTAGCTTCGAAAATGTAGAGTCTTTAAATTATCACTCACCACAGCACGGAAATTAGAATAGCCTAGAAGAAAAAATGTTTCAAGTGCTTATTGAGACTTTAAAATGTTCTTTTTTTTTTGAAAGGTAAGAAAATACAGAACATTATTTATCATCAAATGGAAAATTATGTTTTGCAAAAATCACATATGCAGAAAAGACAACCATTTCTGATTTTTTCTTAAGAAAATAAATGTTTTGAAAGTATATAACACCCTTTATTTTCTACTTTAAAATCTGTTTTAGAAATATATTTTTAATCGATAAAATTTTACGGAACTGCTGAGCGTGCATGGGTACATTTTTTTTTAATTATATCCACTATAGCGACCACTCGTTATAAAGACCTTTTGCTGTGGGACGCAGAGTGTCGTTATAACGAGCGTCGATTAATATAATATATATATATATATATATTTATTTATTTATTTATTAGGTATAAATTAGCCGTTAATACACCGTTTTGGTATTTTTTCGTTTAATTTAGCAATGCTAATACTTTGTTTGGGAGGAAATGCTATCCATGGACTTGAACAATGAGTTGGCGATAATATTCGTCACAGAACTGAATAAAAATGTCCAGGATTTACCCGATACAATCATTATAATTTATTCACAAGCAGAACAAATTCTATACTGATGAATCCGATTTCACAAAACACAAGGAAGCTGAAAATCTTTTCAAGGTTTTTTGGAAAAGCGTAAAAACCATGCGGCTCAAAGCAACAGACGAATCTGGGTCAATGACATTTCTCCAGAGAGTCTACGTTTTCTTTCGATTCGACTAGTTCACGTTGAACTTCCAACCCCGGCACTAGTTTCGAGAGCTTTCAGAATTCAGTTCCTTTCTCCTTTCGAAGTAAATATATTTTATTCAATTTTAATTTTTTGGGTTACTTATTTTGATTGACGCAGAAGGAAGGAAAAACCCTAATATAACTTGTTTTCCACAATTCGAAGAGAGAATAACTAAAAATCATGATACAAAGTTAACAAATTCAATAACAGTGGAGAGAAAACTCGTATTTTCAATTCCAAATCATGCATATCTTCAAAAATTCACACAAAAATCCTGAAATATTCTTTGATTACAATCTGAACATATTTTTAAAAAACAACATTAAGGAATATTTTAGAAGCAAAACAAATATACGAGAAAATTGCCTACAGAGCTGCTGTTGAAACTTTAAAAATAAGCAAATTAAAAGCTGACGCAATACAACTCATCATTTGAATAAGAAGCAGAAAGCAAATACTCACACATATTCATATTTTCTTATCCGTCATAAAAGAAATATTAAAAAAAAAATCCAAGCAATTAATGGTAAATATTATTTATATGAACCAAAAAAACTCAAGAAGGTAAATATGCAACTAATTAGCTTCCTTTTTTTAACGCATCCAAGATTTCAAGGAAGCAAGTCTCACGCGACAAAACATTCGCTTTCGTGACGCATTTTATTTGCCGGTTATTATCCACATAAACATGCGAACCAATTCTCCATTAGGTAATGTAGAGACAGACGTAAAGGAGATGGCAGTCGACCATCCCAAAACAGTTAATTTCAATTTAGACATAATTAAAAATGCAGATTATTAAACTGCGATAAAACGTTACAAAAAGTCCAAGCTACTGTTTAGCAACGGAATCCGAAACTGGCACTTTTGGACGATTTTACACCGGAAAGGGGTGTCGGGCAACAAGTCATATGAGCCCATTTCCGGAGTTCTAGGTTAGATCACGCTCAGTAAAATGTAAACTTTTCCCCTATTTTGAAGAAAATAACTCCGCCCGGCGCATGCGCAAAAGCGCGGAGGGTTTAGAAATCCGTTGCTAAACAATGACCAAAAGTGAAGTCTAGTGCGCAAAGGCAGCGCGTGTTACCAAGAAGTGTCACATCGTATAGAGAGTAACGAATAAGCGGCGAGCTTAAATAGTTTCGAAAAAGTAAGTGAAGTAATATATTATTTTCATATAAAAACCACTTTCGTAAGTGAAAGTGGCTTTTATATGAGAATTTAAGTAGAAATAAAAAAATTAATCGGTGTTCTGCAGGCAGGAAAATTCGAAGCTATTATATATATATATATATAATGTATTCCTATTGTAGTCGTTAAACAAAAAACACAGACCGAGTTGTATACTAATTTTCATTTTATTATGGGAGAGTAACGGAATTGAAGTTTTCAAGCCAAAAGAGAACAGAAGATCCCTGCTTTTCCTCAGGTAGGGATTTAACAGATAGACATGTGATCAAAGCGAAGGGAATAATAGCTATTTTTAGTATATTACGCAAGTGTTTTAGGGAAAATCCATGGCGGCAATAAGTCGCTGATTTCGCGAGTTGTGTGGGCGTGGAAACGATTAAAATATAAAGTGTCTGAATTATAGTGCAAACTATTCGAATTATAGTTCCATGTACCAAGTGCATACTATCTAAATTGAAGTGCAATTATATATTTCCCTTAAAAAATATTTTTAGTAATAAATATGCCAAAACGAGAGATTTAATATACCTCCTGAGCGGGAAATAGAACGAAACTGGAGTTTAAGAAAAGTGATTTTGGAATACATTAAGACTTTAAAATATATAATATTAGAATTTGAAATAAAATTAAGCGAGATTATTACATATATATAAATTTATCTATCATATTTATAAAAGATAGACTAGTTTTTATTCCGAAATATTCCAACTGAATTAGCATTAACACTCGATTACTATCTTTTGAAACAGATACACAGTAACCTTTTTCTACAACATTCATGATTTCGTTGGTTTTTGGTTAAAGGAAAGTATACTTCTAGTTATTTACTACCTTCACCCAAAAGCTACTTTAAAAAGTGGATAAATTAAGGAAATTAAGTCATGCATCTAGGAGATGCAACGACAACAATGACGCAAGTATTTGGGGATTGGAACCGAGTGTTAATTATATCAAGATGCTGTATTATGTGTACGCGAGAAATTTATAAAATTTTTAAATTTTCAAATTAATACAGTTTGAAAAATCGAGAGCGTTTTACCCTGGATTTGCTCGATAATTACCACACTATACTGATTTAGTAGTATAGGACTCTATAATGACAAAGATAACTATAACTACACCAAAACGAAAAATAGATACTTTCTACCAGCTGTTATGATAGGGGTTGATAAAAATATGCAAACTAAACTCAAACCAGGGGGAGTGGTCTCCCCTAAATTTTCTCGTATACTTTCCCAAAAAGGTGCCGTTTCCCCTCCCCCCGCGTAGATAAAAAAATTTGAACCTACTGTAACCCAGAATCCAATGATTATCAAAAGGTTTTTCATTGTCGATTACAGCGATCGTAAAATATTTAGGAAAATAATCAAATTCAAAAAGATGCGTACCGATTTTCCACTCTCACCGGCTCAAGGACAAAGTGACGTAATCCTTCCGCGTGCACAGGGATTGCTACCAGTATGCATGCGCATGGAGCCCAAAATTTTAGACGGACCTACATTCATGACGATAAAACTGTCTACCAAATTTTATCTATCTAGCTATTCAAGTTTTTGAGTTACAGTGTTCACATGACCGCGGACTGACAGACTTCCCGTTGACGGATTTTGTCCAAAATTTGATAGAAACCCACAAATTATGTTTAAAGACCGCATACTAAATTTCATCCCCGTAGCTCTAATAGTTTTCGAGTTATCGTGTTCACAGACGTAATTCCAAAATTGTGTTTTTCGGACTCGGGGAGGTCTAAAACGCGGAGATTCGAAAGCGAGAATTTGACGAATTTTTTGACGATTACAATACTTCGTATACGAGAAAGTAAAAAAGCAGCTCACAAACATTACCAAGTAGGAAAAATATGAAAATTAAAAAAAAAAATTGAGATACGCCTTTTAAACTTAGGAGGGCAGTATAGTATTTCATCTCAATACTCTTCAGTAAAAATAACATGTATTTATGTTTCGAGTTGGGCAGTTTTTAACTTCATTACATTTTCGTAAGATTTGTAAAAGCAATACGTTAACAGTATTCTAAACTAAAAAATAATAAGATTATTAGATGTTCAAGAAATCCTCACCCAACTTTAAAAACAGAAACAGCGTATAAGCCAAAAAAGTATTTTGTTTTAGAAGTCTATTGTAACGAGAAGAAGCATTTTTGTAGCACAAACCCTATTAATAAATGTTTAACAACAGTAGGTATGCAATTTAAACCTTTTCTCCAATTGTAAGCAATTTGAAGGAAAAATACGCAAGCTTTAAAGTTCCCAGGAAAGTTTAAATTACGAAGGAACAAATCGGCAACAAAATATAAAAATGAAAACGAAATAGAAAGAATGCTTCAAGAATTGTTTCCAAAATCCAGCTCATGGAAAAAAAAATGTTCGCGCTTGGTTAGGCGAGAGAAAAAAATCATGAGAAAACGCAGAATTCCGTTAAGCTCTTCCTGAACATGAATATAAATTACACTTTTGTTTTCAACCAAGACTGCTATGCTCAGAATGCCCATTGAAGGCCGACTTGTTGCTTAACAAGCATCTTCATGCTCCAATGAACCCGATAGTAAATTAAGTAACCATCCGAAGCTCGTAAATGATGAGAACTTTTTTTCCTCTCAAAAAGCTATTAAAAAGGAAGTTTATTGGTAGAAGTTTGAGAACAAACACAAGAATATTAACCTCTTGACTTCTTTCACTGCCTAACCGGCTAACGCTGTTTTGAAAATTATTTCGACTCGTGTAAACCACGTAATTTTTAAAATTAAGCGTTACTACTGGCTTAAAGACAGCTTTCATTAAAAATTCTATAACCACACGTACAAGTCAGACTCGTCATTGAACCCGAAAAAGTTAGCAAAAGATATCAATACTTATAAAAGGCAATGTTTCTTTTTGTGTGTGTGTGTGCCTGCGATGTTCATACGAATCTATCGCACTCACAGCCATGAAATTTGGCACACAAGTCGTAATGGTGACTGAACGCACCTCGAAGCCGGAATTTTAAAATTTAATCCCGAAAATTTTTTATTTAATATTTTGTGTTGTTTTGGGTGATTTTTCGCATTCATTTCTCAATAGAATGGCTTAGAATAATTGTACGAAAAAAACAGTTACACCATCGGCAAGAACAAGCGATTTCCGTTCTAATGAAGTTTGTTTCGTACATCTAACGTTATTTACTGAATTTTGAGAAATTTTTGAAAAAGTCACTTTTATGGTAAATTTTTAATCAAGATTTCTTAAAATTCTCGCAGCTGACGTTCTAACATATCTATAATTTTCATTTCTTTTCAGCTTATAACTGGAACGTTTCTGTCGGATTTAAAACAAGAACGGTTAAAATGTCCTTTTTCGTTTTGTTTTTTTTCAATTAATTTTTCCCTGATCAGTTCAAACAGTTTTTTTGCTAGCGAGATTCAACAGCGAGTTTCTCCGGACGATTCCAGAATGCATTGTTAAAATTTCATTGGCTGGTGCGTGACCTTCCTCGCGGCAGGTGACGCCATCACATTCCCGTCATCGTCATCTCAATAATATATACATTTTTTGTTTTGATAAATGTTATTATCGCAAAGAAAAATATGCGGGAAAATCAATAATGTGTATCTTTTGTTTTGATTTTGTTTTCAAAACTTCTTCGTGTCATTGTGGGCATTTTTTCAACCAGTCCTGATTCCACGGGCAACGCCGTGCGCGCATTGCTAGTAATTAATAATCGATCATAAATATATCGAGAAGCTTCTGATTATTTACAACGAATCCATGTATCGTATGACGAAACCAAACGCCACACAAGATTTAAAGTACCCTCGATTACAGTACGAAAATAAATGCACAGGGAACCACCGTCATATTAACTTTTGCATAATTTTTGAAACTTCCAACCTAAGTTTTTCTTTCTGAATGAATCTGAAAACCCTGAAATATTCGCTTTAACGTCTTGTCATACGATTTTATTTAACCCCTTAATTAAATGTCACCACCCATTTGGGATGTTTTTTTTAAATATTTCAAATCTATTTAAGATGGCAAAGGATACTTGCGACATTTAGGTATGTCCAGGTGATTTTTGTATTTAAAATTGTTACATCGACTTATATACCGATTTAAATAGCAAAACTTCCGTAATTCGAGGCACGTGTCAGAGACGTCATTGTTTGTTAAGGGGTTAATATAATCTTACTGAATCTGAATGTTTCATATTTGAATCAGATCGAGGGAAAAAAAATTGAATTGTTGAAAGTTGTGGTTTTTCTGAATCAATATGCGTTTCGTTTGAAATTAAGTAAATGGAACAAAATCTAAAGTGGAAAAAAAACTCGTAAATACAAAAAAAAAGCCATAAATAATTTTACTAACAAAAATTTTTAACACAAATTCAGTTTTACACAAACCAATATACAAATTTTGTGCATTGAGATCTTATGCAAGTCTGGAAATCGCTACTTCGAGAATAATACTGCTACATAAGTGTCAAAATCATCTAGTAAACATGCTGGTAATCTCGAACAATTATCACAAACATATCATTCTAACATATCATCACTATAGATTATTCACTGATTTTAATAAAAGTTCAAATGATAAAGTACTTTCCAATTCTGAAGCGCAACGTTATTCTAAACAGTGTTTTCATGCGACAATTTTTCAACAAATCAAACGCAGATGTTACAATAAAATGCAAAATAATCGCGTTTTCAATAGGATTCGAAAAAGACGTGCCAATGCTGATTATCGTCTGCCATGCAAAGCGTAGGTCGGATGAGCGAGAAATTTACGAGAATATTGATAAAAAAAATTCTATTTTATTTGGAAGCTAGGCTTAACCTAGGGATCGATTCTAAAGTGTGACGAGGATGGTGGGAGGGGGATTCTTTGGAGGTCAAGAGAACAGCGCCGGGAATGCGGGTGGTTGTGGCATTTCGGATTTTAATCACTCAAATATTTCACGCGAAAGGTTATCCCAACTAATGAACAGCACCGTGAAGAAGAATGGAACGAAGAAAGCGAGACCACTGGGTTTGCGTGCTGCCTGTTTCTTACCCAAGCACACAAAGTCGTGCTGGAATAGAAACGCGGAAGATGGACGACTTAAGTTTCACGAAAAGGTCAAATTGTAGACGTGGATTAATAATAAATGCTATAAAAGAATGCCGATAAAGGAATAAAATAAAGCGGAATTTAAATACACGAATGATAAAATTAATAAAGGAAGTTCAGATTAGAAATTAAAAAGTTTTTAGATTTAAGTACAGTTGATTGAAATATATAACAATAGGCAACTAGCAGTTTCTATCAATTACATTTTTAATTGTATATTGCACCGATTTGAAGTGGATAGGAAGAAATATATTGCAATGCCCTCTTACCAAGCATATCGTGATATAATTTATATAAAAAAAGATTTTAAAAACTGATACAGGAGTACGGAATAAAGCTATCGACTCCTTGAACTATTTCAACTCCTAATCATGTGCCACATTTTACTTCGGACATTTCTATCCATATAAAAACGGAAAGGACACCTCACAATTCACAGATAGCATGCCGGCCTATAAATAATATGTTAAAAAAGATATTTAAGTTTAAATCGGTTGTTTAATTTTAACGAAAATTGAATGCACAATAAACATCACACTGTTTCAACCAAAACTAGATTTACTGCACAAAAATGCACTGCGCGATCAAAATACGATCTTCCGATCTCGATGATTGGACAACGCCGTAAGATGAAGACAGCCCGAATTCTGAATTTAAAAAAAGTATCCTCAATTTGTATCAGATTCTCCTCAGAAGAACGCGGTTTTGTGGTGTCAGGGTATCTGCCAAAATACAGTGTTACAAAATCATGAATTTCCATGACTTTCCCTGATTACGGCCAATAATTTTCCATGACTTAGAAATGCTTTAGTTAAAGTATACACGAATTCAAAGTCTTATGTAAATGCAAACAAAAGGTATGCGTTTGGAGATAATACAGGAATTTTGGGATAGAAAAAGTACTTATAAATGTTTACAAACTCGTGTACATAGAAATAAATTAATGACCTAACGAAAGCAAGTTTGCATTTTATGAAAGGATCTTTCATAGACGTTTTCAAAGAGGCCTTAAGTGTGCTATCAGTATATTTTAATTGTGATAGATACTTCATGACTGGCTCAACTATTTCAATGGCTCTTGCTATGCAATCACTGTTTTCTAGCCATCGAACTGCACAAAATTTTTTCGGAAAAATAGAACAACCTGCAATTCTAGTAAAATCTGCTCTTCTAGCTGAAGAATCCTTAAATAAATAATATAAATTTCTTAAACTTATTATTAGGCGATTAAAGCCTAGCGAATCCATGGCAGCCTATAGTTTTTCATGACTTTTACTCAATTATTTCTGAAAATCATGACTTTTCATGACAAAATTAAACCATTATCCAAATTCATGACTTTACCTGACTTTCCAGGTGCGCGGAAACCATGTGAATACAGTAAATCAATTTAAAAAATGAAATTAATCGCGATAATATGTTATGCATGCTTACATGAAAAAACAGACAGATTGACCAACATTCTATTTTAAAATAGAATGCGAATTATATTCTGTACTATTTTGAGGAGAGAAAAAGCGAAACAAAGTAAAATTGAACGTACCCCTCCCTCTTTATATTATCCTACTTTTTAATTTCATTAACATCCCGTTTTGAAGCAACCTAAGGTTTATTTTGGGAAGGACCTCGTAATTTTGAACCGCGGTCAGATGAAGAGGACGACAGATGAGCTGGCACCCCTTTCTTCAGACTTCCGCACCACACTAGTTCCCACCCATCCCTGTGAGGAATCTAAATCCTATGTGCGAGTCGATGGCCATGGGTAACACAACATGCTTGAAGACGTCTGACCCACGAAGTCAGATTTAACGTGCACCAGGCTCACATACACAGCGGATTTTTTTTAGCGTAATCGGGTTTCGAATCTAGAACACTCCGGTCGCGAACCTGAGACCTTACTATTAGCCCGCACCTTACACCACACGCGTGATGCAAAAATCATTCAAAATGCTCAACAGGGCAGACCTTTGGACCTAGAGCTATTCAAATTTGACAGGTTTGGTTTGTTTGAGGGTTTTTTGGCGCAGGAGCCAGTATTTGGCCATGCTGCGCCAAACAAGGTAATATCAAATTTGACAGGTAGTTTACTTTGGTAGTAGGTGCTGTTACTTCCCTTTTCTTACCTCCTACCAAAGTTTTTCAAGATTTCTATTGAGATTTTAATAAAAAAGGAATTCAAGTTTTCATATTTTCCTTTAACTTTGGGACATATCGCACAAAAACCAATTTTACACCACTTTAAAATTCAAAATTAGCTTTTCAGTGACACCAATTTTCTTTTCGCACAATTTCTCTAATTTTTTTAAGTAAATTTTATAACAATACTTTTCATTGCGACGATATTAAATATATTTTTGTGTATGTGCGTACGTTGCTATAATCAAGAGGAAATTTTTCAAAATAAAGACAGGCGAACCAAGCCTGAAATATTTATGCTACAATGTTTCCGATTAGATATTCGAATTTCCTTTACTTTTTTCCCCGTGAGTGGCAAATTGCAGCTGTCAGTTAAATTCGCTGAAAAGTTTAACAACTTGGTATAGCATATAATTATCTACAATGTACAAAGCATAAATATTATGAAAAACCTCTTTTCGGATTTCTCCATGAACTATGCACAATTTTAGAACAGTTGCTTTGGAAATATAAATTGGTGAAGAGAGGCTATATTAACTTCTCACTCATTAAAAGTAAAATGATAAAAAGGTAACCTTCTTAACATGTTAAGAATATCTGATTTTGGGTCGTCAACCCATGGGATATTAAGTTTCATACTAGATAAACAGGACAGATGAAGAGATATTAGCTGGTTTTCAAGAGGACAAACTGGTTATTTACGTGCGAATTTAATTTCTACTCAGGAGAACGACGTTAAACTATGCACAAGGAACCAAACTAAAGCACACGGCACTTAGGTTTTGCGTATTCGAAAACGTAAAAGAGTCGAGATTCAAGAAATAACAGAAATCAGTATTGCTTTGATATAATACGAGTATTTAGGATGTTTAAAAGTAAAAATCCACACATCAGAAACCAATAAGATAGTCTGCAAATCAATTACATTTAAAAAAATAGTTTGAAATATGAGAACTAAAATTTCTTAAATAATATGTTCAACATTTATTTTGATACTAAATGCTTTACAGAAATTATCCTTTTAGCAAATCCTCGAAATCTTTGCGAGATGATCTATATAGCAGCTATAGACAGCAAATATCCGTGTTTTTCATTCTTTTCATCGTTTTTTTTTTCTTCTGAAAAACATGCGTCGTAGCAGTTTATAATGAAATATTTGTACTTCCCCGCTCTTGGAGTAACAACATCTGTTGCCAATAGCAACATCAAAAAATACAACTAGCATCAACCTTTTGCAGTCAACAGCATGTGCCCTCGCTTCAAAGCGTTTCCGATTGATAAAAAAATCCCCTCTGATCTGTTTATATGTATACATAAAAGGCAAATACCATGACCCACTATCACGAAATCTCCCAAACCACAGGGACTAGAAACGTGAAATTTGGCAGGCGGTTGCTTCTTGGGGAGTAGGTGCTCACTAAGAAAGGATTTTTTTTCGAAATTTTAATCACAATTTAAATTATTTAAAAATTACCTTACATTTTAACTTTTTTCCGGAATAACTTTGGATCCTATTGCCGCAAAAATTACATCAACTTAAAGATAAAAAAAATTAGGTATTCAATGACTCCAATCTTATTTCCATGCGACATTTTGTTCAATTTTTATTAATGTTTCAAAAGTGTTTTAAAACATGTTTTTATTGTTATAAATAACATTCAAACAAACAATCTGATTATTTCAGCAAATCTTTTATTCACGCGCTTTTGAAATTGTTACGGTTGTGATAGTATAATTTGTTTTTTTTTTTTGGGGGGGGGGAATTAACTCCAAAGCAGAATTTTCACTTTAGTATTCATTGCATTTCTGAAATATTAAATCGCACCTGCTTCAAAATAATATTTTTATAAAGCGTGGCAAAGATATTTTATTTCAGGTTTGCTTGTTTTTATTGTGTGTGAGGTAGACTGAAATGATTTTCGTCCTTTCTTCAAGCATTTAATCTCATGCTAACCTGTCATTTTAAAATTATGATGCATGAAAACGCTTTCAAATTTTTGTATATTGCATTATAGGTAATTTTTTTTAATTAAAATTTTGGTTAGGCTTACTGCTGCCAAACTTGAATTTCCTCAACTGATAACTCATCAAATTTGATATTAGAAACTATAAATTACAGCCTGAAGCTAGCAATTACAGAAAGGCAATAGTGTTCGGGAAAACTAATTTTTAAATGTTATTGTCTACTTCCTATACTCCCGGCTCTTTTAGGTGTCTATGAATTTTTTGCCGCCTCACTTTTTGTACCCACTGGTTTATACGGGCGTCAAATATGTTCGGCTTTCGCGACCATATTCAGTTTTAATCATTCTACCGATGAGTGTTGGATGAATTGAGTGAAAGTTATTTGAAACTCAGTTTGTTAGTTTCGTTAACTGCGTTGCATCATACAGAATTGTATCGCTGACATTTTAAAATTTACGTCTTTAAATATTTTACTACCTGTCAAATACCATAAAATATTCAGTTTTTTTTGTTCATCTTTCCTGCGTTATCGCGGCTGAAACTGCGACGGGTAATGCTATAATTAATATAAAATACAAAAATAAAAACTAATTTAAACGGGCGAACCAGCTAGTCGCCGAAGGCGGCTAGGCATTATATAAGTGCAACTGTTACACAGTTTAAGCTCTTGTCAATATAGGGAAAGTTATATCAATGAACAGGTAGTAAACAATTACAATGTAGTAATGTCATCTCCGACTCCATGCCATAAAACTATTGATCTTGCAACAATCAGAAGAGTTCGTAAAAGAACGTCAACTCGCTGCCAGGAAACATCCACAAACAATTAAAGGCTATAAACTTCAAACCTTGTTTCACTGCACTGATTTTTGCATGAATCATTTCTTTTGACTTCTATTCGCGCTCAAGTATTATGCATTCTATTAAAGCGAATAATAAGTTTTAAAATATACTCGAATGCAACAAAGTAGCTTACCACCACATGTACCAAATGAATAATTCAGTTTTAGTCACACGACGATACGCTAAAATGATTTTTCCTTAAAAATGTAGAAGAAAAATTCCCTTAGAAAATGTACTTTTTCGTTGAAAGATGTGACAAATTCATTACCTGAAAATCCATTACGCACTTTTAGATGCAATAGAATATCTAAAATCTGGTTGGTCAGGGGTGTGGACCCAAGATATCCTTTCTCGAATATCAGGACAATTTATAAATATATATATATGTAATAATCTCACTTAATTTTATTTCAAATTCTAATATTATATATTTTAAAGTCTTAATGTATTCCAAAATCACTTTTCTTAAACTCCAGTTTCGTTCTATTTCCCGCTCAGGAGGTATATTAAATCTCTCGTCTTGGCATATTTATTACTAAAAGAATATTTTAATCGTTTCCACGCGCGCGCACAACTCGCGAAATCAGCGACTTACTGCCGCCATGCATTTTTCCTAAAACACTTACGTAATATACTAAAAATAGCTATTATTCCCTTCACTTTGATCACATGTCTATCTGTTAAATCCCTACCTGAGAAAAAAAAAGCAGGTATCTTCTGTTCACTTTTGGCTTGAAACCTTATACTAAGATGTACGCACTATCCGTCACACTCCCATAATAAAATGAAAATTAGAATTTAACTCGGCCTGTTTAATCATTTAACGACTACAATAACGAATACATTTCATATATATATTTTTTACCTACGTTGTTTGGAAGTGTTAAGATATTACAAAATAGAATGCAGTCGTTGATGAAATCCAAAAACCTTTTTAATCTTGACATATTCTTTAAAGTAGTGGAAGCTTAATTTAAGAACCTCAGATGGTATTTAAGGTGGATCCGAGCCATAACCATTTTAGAGAAACAGTGCGCTTGTTCACCGGAGAAATGAAATCATAGAAAGAGGAAGTTGAAACGCGGTTAGTTTAAATTTACTTTCGAAAAGGGAGAATCCCCGGATTTTTGCTATATCAGCCTCTTCATGGGGCTTGAGATGTGATTGAGAGATACGGAAATTGAATGCCGGACAATTAAAGTTACAGTAATTAGATTTTGCGAGGCGCGATTCATTAGTTAAAGTAGAAGTGCGTTAACGCTCATTGTAAGGTAAGTGCTCCAGTAGTAGGCCATGTACCAGTAGTGGGCCACTTGAATTTTTAAATTGAAAAACGAAAAAATTCAACATTCCAATGAGATAAGAGATCTATCTCTGATACGTTGAAACTCTTATCAACTAAATACCAAAGGCACAGCCTTCATTTCCTGTTTAGTTAGGAGCTAGAAAGTTTGTTGCTGGAGTTGGTCTCTGAGAGAAGCATTTTTAGCTAATTCTTAGCGATTTCCTTAAGAGGTAACTCTTCATTCAACTATTTTTTAGCATACATTCTATTTGTTCTTAAAATGATTTCTTATTGATATTATTTGATTATATACTGAATGTATTATAAACTATCATTAAATTAAATAATAATTTATGGATAGAGAAGGGTGACCCACTTTTGGATCAATGTTTTACTAAATGCTCCAGTAGTGGGCCTTAGGGGGCTCAGTACTGGAACACATGCTTTCTCTCGAATAGGCTGTTTTGTGATGTTTAATAAAAAGGTTATATCTTGTAAAATCTTTTTTATATAATTAGATTTGCTTTATTTTTATCAGAACCAGTAGTGGGCCACATGGTCCACTTCTGATACACTAATGACCCACTACTGGAACATTCTGACCAATAATAAATATTTTATAGTACTGATCATTGAATTTTCATTTAAGAACAATGGAGAGAAAAACATTATTCGGAAGATTATTATTACTAAATAATGATTTTATTCTTTTTCCTTGCCACATTTGACAAATCTGGGTGGCCCACTTTTGGTATGCCCACTACTGGTACATCAAAAGTTTGCTATGCCCACTTCTGGTGCATAGGAGTGATATAAGTTTTTAATTTTGAAAAAATTATATGACAATTATTTTGATATTTCGGGTGATTATTACTTTAGAAAAGAGTTTGGACAACCATAAAAAAATATAGATTAGCAAAACTTCTCTAAAGTTTAGATGATAATTGAGGAAATACCCTTAAATGGCCCACTACTGGAGCATTTACCTTAATGCTAATATCTTTCTAAATCTTAATGGTATTCAACTGGAATTTTTATACAAGTTGTCCTATATATCTGGCTTTGAAGCTTTGAAAGAAAAATTACGCTACGTCTCGCACATGTGCACTAAAAAAATATTTACTAAAAATACTCATATTTCCTCTAATATTCAAAGCATTTACTTCAAATTAATTATAATGTCTCTAATATATTATCAAGTATTCTGCAAGTTTCGTATAATTTGATTGAGAACTCTGCATTTTATAAAATACATGTAAAGCGAAGAACATATTAAGCACAACCTTTGATGAAATTTGTAAAGCAGTATCAGTTTTCTGTGAAACAGGGCGAGATGAAATCCCTTTGTCTTCAATTTCAAGTGCAGAGCCTTTCTGGAGAAATTCAAAAAATGTGTAATATGTATTTCATAATTGTTAAAAAAATGAGTACCAACAGTAGTTTGTTTCGTAAAATCAAACAATATTGATGTCGAATTCTTTATCCAAGTAAAATGAGGACAGTACTAATTAGGTGCAACTGAAACCAAGTGCACCGAACATCCACTTGATTTCTTTTTAATTTCAAATATCGTGTTTTGAAAAGTCACCACATTGCAAACTACAAGGGAAATATATAATGAAAGCATGATTAGTTCTTGCGAATCGCGTTCAATTAGTCCCGTCTCGTTATTCGATATTTCCACCACCACGGGACACACCGGCCTCGACAAAACGCGAGCGAAAATGAAATAATTAGCGACAACAAGTAAGAGGTAAAAAAGTGGTGTCTGCTCCAGTTTTCTTTGCCCAATAACGCCAAAGTATAAGACAAATTATTTCCAGTACTTTTAGTTACGAGAGTCGATACAATAATGCCAAGATCATTATTTCTAGTTAAGTAAAACTCCGCTTTGTGAAGCTACACAAGGGCAACTGTGGAACAGATCTCGTAATTTTGAACAGTGGTAGCTGGTAGCCCTATCCCCTGCCCGATCGCATATTTACTAACCCTACCCTGATACACCAAAGGCAGGAAATCGGACAATATCATTGGCTCGCTTCGCTGACAGTCGGTGACGTCATTCTTTGCTCTCGCACTTAGCGCACAGAAATCATAACAAAAAAAGTTATTGAATGTGATCTTCGAATTAGTTTAGGTTTCCGTTGCTTGGACTTCGCGAATTTCGATCTACGATACGAACCCAAGTCGCAATTTTATTTAGTCGAGCGATTATTCTTTTTCATTTTTACTCACAAATAACTTGGATTTGACTGGGCAAATTCAATACTGTGGAGAGTTTATTCGAAAAATACCAAATGGAACGGCAGAAAATCATGTCCAACAGAAGAAAGATTTGTTTACTGGCAAGTTTTGTTTCGCTAGCGAGCAAACAACAAATGCGAGGCAAATATATGTTATGATACACTAATTAAATTTGTATCCGAAGTCATTCAGTAAATATATCAGTTTTGTTATGATTACCGTACGCTAAGTGCGAGAGCAAAGAATGACGTCACCGGCTCTTCGAAGCGAGCCAATGATATTGTCCGATTTCCTGCCTTTGGTGTATCAGGGTAGGGTTTGTAAATATGCTGCCCGATATTCTTGAAGCTATGCCCCTCCTGCAGTGGCGTAGAGAAGGGGGAGCAAGGGGGATATTGATGTCCCGGTCGCTAGTCTTAGGGAACGCCATGGAGACAAAATGTCGCAACGATTATGTCACTTTTTAAAATCAAATATGATACACAGGCGAAAAGTTTATAACATGCCCCGGGCGCTATTTACCTCTGCTAAAATACCGATAATAGCCAGTGGGCGCAAAAAAATTATATTATGCGCAGGGCACCACATACCAATACTCGTTTTTATAGCATAAATTACTCACGAAAAATGGTTAACTAAGGCCGTGGGAATATATTTCCCACCAAATTAATCAATTTTTAAGGTTGACGCCAAATTTTTCAATGAAACAAACACCTGGATGCTCCAATTTCTTATTTCAAATCATAACGAAGTGTTGACTTGGTAATTAATTATTAATTAATATAAATTAACAAAAAATGTCATCCAATTAGCTAAATGACTTTCTTTTCTTAAATTAATCTAAATACCAAAGTTATTTTATTATACCATTGCTAGAAAAAATGGCATTATAAAGGGATGAAATGCTAGTCCCCGATGAATGAATTCAACAAACGTGACCTAATGTGGCCAGTGTTATAGTTATGTGGCAAAGAAATCTTCAACGTGTTGACGGAAGTGAATTTTTTAGCATTCATTTTGATTTCCATTTTGTTACAAAATGTTCCAAAATTCAAATTTATGTCGCAATTATGCATCGAATTCTATAGACTGAATTCTTCGAAATTATTAAGCACTTTAATGTAAAGGTTAACTGGTTCATTGAGCATTTTCATTATGTTTTGTCGATCTTCCTATTGTCCGCGAACATGTTATAAATGTGAATCATTTTGGTCTGACGCATGACTATTCTACATACAATATGCAGAACAAATTCTATGGTGTTCTGATTAAAAATTTAAAGAGTATCCAGTTTAAACAGCGAAGTAGTATGCTGAAATGTTTTATAGCAGAAAACTATTTCAATTCAATGCTCAAATATTCAGCGAACATGCAATACATGGTACTTTAGAAGATCATTGGCTTTTAAAATCCACGAATTCTCAACTTCAGGGGATCGAGTGCGAGCCTAAAATGATCTCGAAAAATCTACAAGAACAAACACAAACAAAAAGGAAGATTTGCCGATTACATTAGTTAATCAGGCTTACGAAGATAAATGTTTATTGATCAACAGCTACGAATACTTGAAGGATGTTGAATTCAACCAGACGTGTCCCGTGGCCTAAAAATCTTAAGCGGCTTACAATTCAACACATCTTGGAAGGTCAAATGCTAAAGTTGATAATGATTCCTTGAAAGTGAAGAAAATGTTGCGGTCATTCGAGAAAAGTTTACATCAGAATTCCGTTTCATTAAACGCATTTAGAATTTTAATTTCCATTCCCAGACTTGTCTATCCTTCGCATTTAATTATTGCGTTTGTTAAAGGATTTTCCCATATATTTCAATTTGTTGTGAATGAAGATTTCAATACCCTCTTCACTGCACTAAAGGTGCTTCTGGTAAATCAATTCTTTCAACGTGCCGAATTTGCCTGGTATTCAGAGGCAATATAAGTTGTAACGTCAGACTCGGAAAAGTTTATACCAAAAATAGATTTATTAGCTATTAACAAAAAGAAGTTTTATCGTATACGCAATTTGAAGAACTGAAATTTCCAAGCTTGAAAAATACAAACAATTACAACCTTCACATTACGTGCAGTCTCTGCCTCGAGAAACAAAACATTAAAAAAAAAAAAACAGTGGAAAAGCCGTCTTAGTCCAGTATTTAAGATACAAGATTGAAGACTGAAAACAGTTCGTTACAATGTATTGATGTAATTCTTACTTCCTATGTTTTTTTATTTTATGTGCTTTAATTAATTTAATTAAAGAATTTTGTAATTTAATACTATGTTTTAGGAAAATTTTGATGACGAAATCACTTGATGCTGCTGCGTTGAGCGCGCATTAAGGAGTACTGTTATCAATATTGTTTTACTTCCTCTATTTCTTTTATATTTAATTTTTGATTTTCTATTATTTGTTTTTTGTATTTTATTAGAAGTAGCTGCATATGCGCCTTTCTGTATAATGCAAAAGTTAATTTTAATTTCTATTAATATTTTATTTAATGTTTGTTAAATTTTATCAATTGTAACTGTTAATGGGTTGGGTTGGTTTTTATGGCGCAAAAGCCATTTTGTAACTGTTAATGTATTGATACATCATGATCAATTTCATGTTTCATAAATATGAAAAACTTTTTTGGTAATTAAAATGTCGGCCCAGATAATTCAACGCAAATGGCCTGATGAGGCTAAAGTAATAATTTTGTGTAACAAATCGTTACCAACGGAAGATGGAAAAATTTAATAAGAAAATCGAAAACAATATCTAACATTTACATTCTTTCCTTCATGTTTTTACTTTCTCGTATACAAAGAGAAAGCATTGTAATCGTCAAAACATTCGATCTTGAAATTCTGATGAATCTCCAAGTAAAAACACTTCAGGAGTTATGTCTGCCTGTCGCTCTATCTGTGCACACAACTCAAAACCGCATTGAGCTTACACAGATAAAATTTGGTATGTGGTCTTCACGACAAATTTGTAAATTTCTATCAAATTTCGAACGAAATCCAAAGACAGGAAGTCTGTTATGCGAACATAACTAAAAAAACGTGAAACAACTAGATGGATAAAATTTAACATATAGAATTATCATCAGAATAGTAGATTTGTATTAAATTTTGGACCAAAATCCGTCAATGGGTTGACCGTCTATTGGTCCGTATATTCGCGTGTATGTGAACGCGATAACTCAAAAATGAAATTTGAGATGTGGTCTTGCAACCAAACTTTTATATGTATGAATTCTGGAAGTGAAAGAAGGGGAAGAAACACTCCCGCTGGTGTTGTCACGCTTCCGCCTTGCCCAATTTCAAGGGCAACAAAAGCCCGAGTACTCCCGGCCTTGCCCAAGGTCCGCAGTTTTCATGCGAGGGGATGAAGCACCTTTACAGGGAGTATACAAATCTAAAGTCCGTCATTCACAATCGCTCCACTCCACATCATTCCATTTTTCAGCCCAAGTAGGCCATTGCTCCACTCCACATTCCATTTTTTCAGCCCAAGCAGGTCATTGCTCCACTACAAACCATTCCATTTTTCAGCTCAAGTAGGTCATTGCTCCACCTACACA
>BGPR01008309.1:0-64582 GCA_013235015.1 Araneus ventricosus | reverse complement strand
TGCCCCTGGCGCCAGAGTTAGGGGGCACCCTAGAGTCAAAACATACCGAGTTCATATTTTTAAAGCAAAATGTGATGAGAGGGCTTGAAAATTAACTATGGCGCGGGCATCAGTTTTGCTTACTAGGCCACTGATGACGACCGGATATTATGATCCTAGTGCCACTTACCCTCATTACGCCATTGGTCAAGTTCATAAAGCTTTTAGGTCACTATTTAAAGTCAAATACGTTGGGGAGGAGCGAGAAAGCACCATGCTCTGGGCGCCATTTAAATATGTTAAGTCACTGATGATGACGTGGCAGGAAGGGGGGGCGGAAAAATCATCATGACCTAGGCACCACCACTTACTCTCGTTACGCCACTGCAAAAGGAGCGATTGGATATCCAAAATTTCGACCACACAGCTCCAATTCTGATAGGTTTTTGGTATTAACGACAGGTTTTTGGCGTGGAACGGCCGGTTTTGCATGGAGTGGGGCGCTTGTGAATGTCCAGCTTAACCCCTTAAGTCTCGCTCCCGTCATATTGACGTGCATCGAATTATCGCATTTTTAGGCGTGTAAACTAAAATTCAATAATTAAGTTTATAATTTGACACAAAAATTGCATTGAATCCATAAGCATCTCGAGTATTCTATGCCGCCTTAGATGAATGAAAACGACAGCCCCTTTCCAAAACAGGAGGGGTCATCTTATCAGATAGCAAAAAGAATGCGATCCTTAGGGGTTGAGATGTAACTAGACTGCTTTTCATTGTGCTGTGATATCAGATCCTTTTTTTCTCCTGTAAGAACCGCGGTTTATTTCAACATCGCGTAGCACGTTTGACATGCATTATGCAAACATTAATAGATTTTATAGCCTATGGACAGATGAATAATTAAAAAAACGTTAAATTAAACAGTCATATTTTACTAATAAATTTTTTTCTTTTTTTTGGTTTTAAGTATATTCAATCCTATAACCATAAACGCAATAAAAGCTGATAAATGTATCACGTGCGTGAGTTTTGACACATTCTCACGAAAGAATTTTCAATTTTCCATGCCTTCTCATTTCATTTGTAATACTAGAGATTTTTTTTTGGGTTGCAATAAAAAGATATGAAAATAAAAGTAAATTAAAAGAGAAATATGCAATGTCTGTATATTTTAAAGGACATTTTGGAAAAAGAAATATTGTTTTGAAGTTTCCTCCCCACAATCTAAACTCGTTTTTTGTTATTTAAATAGTTTCGCTTTTTCGTTCTTGGACATTTTTGACGTATTAAAAATTGTAAATCTGTAACGACCTAAAAGACAATATACAATAATACTCAATTTTAGTGAATATTGCCGCATTTAAAGAAACGCTTATCCAATTCTATCAAACAATTCTGAAATTGCGGGTTTAAACCCACGTGAACCAAAATTTCCTATTTCTTTATTTTCTTAAAGATATTATACTGTAATGTCGCTTTCCCACAATGTTAGTCTTATGGTTGGAAAGAGACCTTTACAGAGGTTAGGGGATGTAGGCTAACGACCCCCAACGACATTGGCTAGAAACTTGGTGACCACTTTGGCGACAAAATAAAAGTCCTCAAAACTGCTTAAATTTTCTCGATATCTCTATTAGGGGCGGAGATATACAGAATTTACTAGATGATTCTATGTGACGTCATCCTCTTAGGAAAGGCATAAAAACCCGGGAGTTGCTGAAATGAGACAATCGTCTTTGAAGTTCGAAGAATCTCTTTGCAAACTTCTTCACTTTGCGAGTTGGTCAGCTGTTAGACGCTGAGCGCTATTGCTCTTGCTATTACTGTTATTGTTCGTGATTTGCTGTTTGCTGGTGGTGTTAATTTGTGCAAGTGCTGTGTTTTCCGGAATATTCGGGAATAAAACGTCGTTTTCCATTATCATGCTTGTTGTTTGTTTTCACCGTACACACTCCGAACGATTTTCGTGACAATACTGTAAATTTTGTTGGCAACAGTGTATAACATTCATCAATTTTCAGGAGCTTTTGTGAAAGGTATAAACACAGATTATCCATAAAAGTAGCTTAGAAACATTAAGGTTAAGTCAGGCATGCAGAAACAAGTCATTTTTGTAATAGAACATTTAGTCGGAAAAGTAAAGAGGAGGGGGTTCGCTAAGGGGTGTGTATGTCCCTTTTCAGTTATTTAATTAAAAGAAATGGATACACCAGATAAAATTTATAACACAGATTTAATTGAGTACAAATTTACGATAACACAACAGCTAAATTGCATGAATAACAACATTATAATTTGTATGCAGCATGTCGGATACGATAATGGCAAGTAGGAAGCATACAATATAATACACTTTTGGGGTTCTTTAAAGTACGAGTTCAAAGGACTTGCCATCTGAAGCGATACACGCTTCTTACGTTGTTATTCATGCAATTGAACTGCTATGCATTCAGCATACAAGAAATTCAAACGTCTTCCGAGGGCGCACATGTGGTCATAGAAACATATTGAACTGGTAATCAGTTTCATCTCGGACAAAACAATGATTCCAGAGGGTTTGTAATACGTTCATTTACTTCCGCTTTAAATGAACGAGAAATGAAAGCATCAACTCGACCTTCTCATACCTCACATGAACGAATTCCTAAGATGTTAAATATAGAGTTTTAGAAGGCTGCTGATCATCGGTTGATTTATATTAAACTACGTATTAAAAATAGATTAACGTATCAGTGCTCAGATATTCGAGATTAATCAAGTTTTAGGAACAAACATTAAAAGATTATTTTGATTAAACAGAATTCATTTTAAAGGTCTTGTTTGTGCTGAAATTTCATATTTCGCTGAATTTCTTTTATAATTCGCCAACGGCGCCGAGTAATCATTTTTAGACTCGGATTACATATTTTGATGAAATAATTTTGTCAACGTCTTCAGTCTTAAACCCAATAGTTTTTTTTAAAAATAAGATCTTTATATGTTTCTGCAAAATATACAAAATTTATTAGAATGAATATCAAACATTAAAAAACAATGAAAAATTTCAAAATATACAAATTTTTTCTCAACTCTTGCTCTGTAACTTTCTATCAAAAAGTAAATATTCTTGTTTATGCAACAGTGAATGTAACAATAATACCAATAAAAATAATTACTTTGAAAATTCTCCTCGAATTTCTATAAGAATAAACAGTGGGAAATTCATTTGTTTTATGCTATGAGATTTTTTTACCGATCTTATGCATCGTCGATTTTCTTACGAGAACAATACATAAACTCGTTTTTATTTGGAGTTTCTGAGAAAAGACTGTCAAGTCCCCCGTCGAATAATACTTAGTTATACTATCATTCTCGATAGTTTCTTTTTAAAAATTTGTGAGTCGCAAAATAATGAGTCTCAACTGCTGTAAAGGGGCCATTGAACTTGATATCGCGATCTGCTGCAGCTCCACTAATGGTTTTTTTAAAAATAACCTCATATGATATTAGTTTTTAACGCAATTCTTTCCATGGAGTGATCTTACCATAATAACTCAAGGCTTCTTGCAATTTTTACACTGTTATTTTTTTGTTAACACTGCTATCACAATTTTTACCTGTTTGTTAATTTTGTGTTTGTAGCAATGGAATTTTGTAATCGATTTTTCACTCCCTTCCTACTGTCCTACCGCCAAGAGAAAAACCCTCGACAGGGTTGCCGGAAGTAGACGAGTCGAAGAAAGGAGCTAACGTGTATAAAATCAACCGCAACATTTGGCGAACAAAGCACACTTTGTTAGGCGAGGAATTCGTTTTCTACCGTAGTACAAAGCGAAACGATACTTCCGTCGGTTCTATCTGCGCCAAATGAAATAAAGCCCTTTCCTTCACCCCCCAAAATGCAGTGGAATGTCCCGTTTCCATGACGCCCGCCACAGGCATGTTTGGTGTTTAGAGGTTTTCCCGTGGCGGTTATACAGTAACGTGTTAGAGCCCTGAAAATTTGTACATTTATGTGTCCCCAATGACAATTCAATATTTTAGTATTTTCAGAATTCAGTTATAAATTAATCAATCAATGCTGGTTAAATTTTGATTCCATATGACAGAAGCCATCTGGCAATGAATTTGAGGAAAGAATTATTACAAGATTCTAAAATAATTATAATAATGAATTATAAAGTAGAAAATAATTATTAAAAATTAGTGTTTTAAACAAAATGACTTTTGTTAGATCAGAACAAAATTCGTAGAAGCGGAAAGGTGACGGCAATACAATAAGGAAGTTACGCCACAATGGGTATCAAAAGAATAAAAATTCTCGCTCACAATTTTATGATTTTTGTCCTGACATCAAGATTTTTCATAAAATATTTTGTATTTTTTAGTACATCAACAAAAGCATGTTTGTAAAAAAAATTCTATCAATAATTATTCATACTGAGATCCCTGTTCGATCTAAAATAACCTTCGTAACCCTAAATTCGGCAGAATTAATTTTCGCTATTCCAAATGAGCATTTACAAGAAAAAAAATTGAAATGCGAAAATGAATCATAAATTAAAGCTTAGGGGAAAAATTAATAGTCTTAAAATACCTTTCAATATAAAGTATTTATGAAGACGTTTTCATAATTTCGTTTAATTTTGCAATATCATGTGAAAACACATGTTGTGAAATTCATAGACCATAAAATTATCTTACTAGACCCCTTTCGGGGGTCTTTATCCATACTTTCAGATGCCTTGGTGTAACTGATTAAAACACGAGATGGATTTTACATTCGTGAACGGAATAGATTTGAATTTTTTTTTGGCCCAGGAGTCATGATTATAACTATACCTGGGAAATCACATAGTTGATACTGGTATTTTAAGTAATCAATGCATCATGCTAAATTAGAAAACTTGAAAGATCTAAATCATAAAAATAAGAGTAAAACTTTTTGTATTTATATATAACGGCATGTTGCAACCCCTTAACCTACAACAACGTGTCTGACACGTGCATCGACTTACAGAATTTTTGATATTTAAATCCGTAAATAAGTCAACGTAACAGTTAATTTTAAATACAAAAATCACCCGGACACGCTTAAATGTCTCGAGTATCCTTTACCATCTTAAATAGATTGGAATAATAAAAAATATCCCACATGGGGGTGGTGTCTTCTAATTAGGAGGTTAAATAAAATCGTAAGTCAAGGGGTTAATGATAGAAAAGCGGAGAGAAAAATTAACCAATGCGTGATTAAAATTTATAACAGATAATTAAGAAGGTGATCAACATTCATGCTTTGTAAGTATGATAATCTGCGAGCAACCCTATTCAAAGCGGACAATAATTTCTATTCTTTCTAAGTTAAGTATTAGTAACTTAGTATGCGTCTAGATGAATATTTAAGAGTACCAATCGCATGTTCTAAGAAGTCGCTTTCCAATGCATTTGAAGTGCTTGCAAATGCAAGAGACATTAAAGCTTTTTTTACTTTCTCGTATACGAAGTAAAGAAAGAAAAAGTATTGTAATCGTCAAATCTCCTCGTTTTAGACTTGCCAGAGTCCGGAAAAGCCATTTTTGGAATTATATCTGCGGACATGATGGCACAAAAACGGAACAAGCTAGAGGGAAGAAATTTGGTTTGTTGTTTTTATACCAAAATTGTAGATCTGTGTCAAATGTTGAGCTACATCCGTAAAAGAAAATTCTTCGCCTTGTATATTCGTGCATGCGTTGTTTGTTCGAGACCTGATCACACTGAAGGTCTGCTGTGTAAATTTGCCTGGTGCAGATTAAATCCGTCGGGGCCAAATCTTCTCCGATAGTTTGTATCTCGGAAGACTGTAGAGGGGTTGTCGTCCTCAGTTTGGTTATTATGATTAGGATTCAAAGCAGTGAAATCGAATCCAAAATGACTCTCGTATAGCTTCCAAATGGGGCGTTAGACTAACCTAGGAACTACATTTTGTAGTTAGATTTTCAATGTTAAACTATTATGCCGATCATTCATGGCCACTCCACGCAAATGTCGTGTTGGAAATCTTCGCCATTCCGCTTTTTGGCCCATCCATTTAGTCAGGTCATTCACTACCGCTCCACTCCAGAAAATCCAAACTCTACCAGCCACTCCGATTCTCTACCCCCGCCTTTCCGATATCTTCGGTTAACCACACAACTTGAGCCCCCTTCCTATGTATCTACTTACGCAGTTTTTCGGCCAAATGGAGTGCTAGATATCGGACCCCGTTGGATATCCAACTTTCCTCTCCACGAACCTCCAATTCTGACCAGTTTTGCACATTGACGTCCCGTTTCGGCGTGGAGCGGTCAAATTTGCGTGGCGTGGAACGGTCATGAATGTCCAGCCTTACCCTTTCTGTACAATAAGTTCTTAACGTCGAATAAGCTTGTTTTTGCTTTGTTTCGTTTCAGCACAACTTTTTAAGGAACGTTTCTAATTGTTAGGAATTTTTTATGCAAAACAACACAATGTTCATTAAGCAGAGCTTTATTTTACAAGTTTTAATGAATGACGAAGACGACCGCCATTATTTAGATATTTGCTTTCTTAGTCGGAATGAATCTTATTATAGAATTCTATGCATGATTTATTTTTTTCAAATTTCATTACTTGGTGTCTTTATCTTGCTACAACATAAATCGCATTCTAATGCGTTATTTTTTCGCGAAACCTACTATGTACCTTTTCCTTGAAGGCGATACAAATGCTGAGAAAGCAGTTTTTTTAAAGCAGAAAGCAGGTCTGCTTCAGGCTTGACGAGAATAGTTAACACGGAAACGGACCATAAATCTTATTTTCAAGCGACTTGGAAAAGGAAAAAAGCTTCAATTTCTTTCCCAGAATCCCCATTCTAAAAGAATATTTTTATTTCTGTTTTGTTTATCTACTCCAGTAATGTAAGAGCTGTAGTGACAATGGTAAGAGAGGGCCGCGGGTTTGAAATTATGTCGTCGAAAGTCAAACGTTCTCGCGTTGAACGATTTGGAAGTTTGGGGTGCCGGCCGACAATGATTAGGGGACGAAGCGCACGGCCTCTGGGGCCGCAATCTTCGACTCCTAACAAATTTAAATTAATTTAACCTTATTAACCACTTAACTGAATAGTTTTCTTTGCTATCTAATAAGATGACTTCTCCCGTTTTGGAAAAGGGCTGTCGTTTTCCTTCATCTAAGAAGCCATAGGATATTTAAGATGTTTATGAATCCTACATATTTTTTGTGTCAAATTATAAAGCTAATTAATGATTCAATTTTAGTTTATAAGACTAAAATTTCGATACTTCGATGCACGAGTATTCTCGGGCTGTTAAGTTAAGCGGTTAAAAATGAGTTTAGGCATGATACTTTAATTAGGTTAAAGGCGGATAAATTGCTGTAAGGGAAAAATTTAGTAAATGAAACATTCTTCATCCATTCATTCTTACTTTCGCACAACATTCACACACACACAGGAGAAGAGAGGATATACCTGATGATCATACTGTCGAAATTCAGCTTATCTCGTAGCCATGTCTTTCCTCTATGATGATGCTAGGGATCTCCGGGTGCATGGTTGGTTTTGCTTTTTCCCACATAAGTCCTGAAAAGGACTAGTCAGCCTCCGTGCCTGGTGGTTTCCCGTCTCCACGAGGGGACGTTGGTGTTTACTTCTCTCCAAGGACCGTATTAAGTGCAGCGCTTCCTGCCGTCTTGCTGTTTAGCTGTTATCTGAAATAAGAAGCGTCCTGGCACGCCTTTTCTTCCTAGGGTTTAGGGCAGAGGTTCCCAACCTGAGGTACGCGTATCCCTGGGGGTACGAGAAATCAAAGTTGTTAATGCGGAAACAAGAAAACGCAAGGGATTAAAAAAAAGTTACAGAATTTTGTTTCTCCAAATGAATACTTGCTATTTAATAACTATACCACTTGAATAATTGATTATTACGAAATGCAATTTTTTGCCATCCTTATAAGTTAATGCGAAATAATTACAATACTGGTTTCATTTGTTTTGGCGTTAAACAAATACTATTTTGAAATGGAATATAAGGTAAAATCAAAAATAAGTTCTGCAAATGTTATTAATTCGAGTCATTTGACTTTTGAAGTTTTCTAAGTCCTTAACATTATTGATGAAAACTTCTTTGTATAGATGAATTGGAGGGAGGGATGGATATGACAACAGGGGGTACGCGAAAACAAAAAAAAATAATCAGGGGGTACGCGAGGGAAAAAATGTTGGGAATCCCTGATTTAGGGGATCATAACTAGGGATTTCTTTTATTGCTTCATTATATGGCTACCTATTTTTTTCAAATAATTTAATGGGGTGACGGCTCAGATGTCGCCCTAATCACCTGACCGTTGTTTTAAAATTACGACATCCGTCCCCAAATAGTCCTCTAGTAGCTTCAAATCGGAATATTAAAACTAGTTAAACTAAACCCAATCCATAATGTGAAGGTTGGCAGATTTTCAGCTAACATTTATCGTAAGCAATCCTATTCATTTAAGATTTATTTATAATACATTTGAGGTAGACTATTATTATAAATAAACTTCTATTTTCATGCAACTCCATAATACTTTGTTATTAGGTACTGTATGCATTATTATTATGCAGACCCTATTTTTATTTATAGAAATAGTCGACCTGATGCTGAAGGGATAGATCGCAAAATATGTTTTGATCAAACTTTTTATCCAGCCCCCCACAAAACTGTGTATCGCGATGAAGCAATTCGGTAATTGGATGGTACAGAGAATTAATTTGGAATTAATTAAATAGTAATTTTCCTTGACTGATTGAGGTTACATCTGTCGCTTTAATGAAAGGAGTAATCTGAATGGTGTTGTAATGACATAACACACAAATTGCATTATCCGAAAATTAAATTAGGTTTTCTTTTTGTTAAAATTCAATTAATTTAATACAATCGATCTCATTTTCCCAGTACAAAATACTTTGGAAAAACTATTTCGGCTTGCAGCAATGATGCAGCTTTCTGTACATAACGTTTCCAAAATGGTGTTGTTCGTTGGTGTTCAACCCTACAATGTGTAGTGATGCAAATTTACCTAACTCATATTTTTGGCCTTTAAATTATTTTAAATAATTTAGTGTTTGACTAAATAATTTATTACATTATCACCCAGAAGGCAGAATGCTGTTTAATTTTAATCGTAGTGCTTCTAATTAAATTAACTTTAAAATAAGTTGTACGTTTTTCCTGTTTCTCTTACACTAATTTTTTCGAATTTTATGATTTCTATCTAAAAATAACCGATACAATCAATTCGCTAGACGTCAGTTTTCACGTGATAAACGTCATTGCGTGTGCCATCTTGCATCTAACAACATGTTATTTTAAGCTTTGTTTTGACAGCATATATTGTGTGTGATTCCTCCTGCTAAAAATGCAATGGATACCAAAATTAAATAGCCGCGTCGTATTTAATTTGTACATCACGTGATCACGAACTGACCGCATTTCCCGACGTTGAGAAAGGCGATGAGGTGGCCTGGTGTTAAAGTCACGGCTGCGAGATTGGATGGTTCCAGGTTCGAAACCAGATTCCATCAAAGAACCCCGTGTATGTGGCCAGGTTGGGCACGCTAATTCTGGCGTCGAGGGTCGAAGATCACCCCGCTGTGATGTGGTGCGGAAGTTTGGAGAAGGGTGTATGGGCTCAAGTGTCGTCTTTGTTTTCGGAGCATGGTTCAAATGTTTTGAACCATGGCATGTTAATTCAACTAAACCTAACCGACACTGAATAAGTGGGCAGATTTATTTACCCCTTCTGACGACGAAAGTCTTAATTCCATTCGAATTAGAAAATTACTGAAATGATATTTTTAAAAGCATGAGACTGCTCTCAACTGTAAACATTAGTGTTCCGACTATTTATAACCAGTCTGTATTGCTACAGATTGGTGTTTCAACAATCTGGGGAACTATTCTATGGAAACTGCCAACTTTTAGAAAAGAACCAGAAAAATCGACTAAGAATAATCTCGTGAGATAATAGACTAATGGACTAGACAATTTAGAAGAGCATAGAGAAATTGTCTAAGTCGTAAAATGCTGAGTAATTTTTGGTTTTCATTTGTAAATTGATTTTCAGTGAAATTTATCATCTAAATTTGTTTTCATTTGGAAGTCTTTTCAGAAAAATAATTATAAACCATTGAATCATTTCTTTTTTAGAATTCGCTATTCTTCACTAAAAATTATCGACTACCATCTATTATTGTCTGCACAACAGTTTTATTAAAAAACATATTTTGTTCATTGGAGAATAGAAGGCAAAATACGAAGAATAAATCGAGAATAATAAAAATAAATACCTGGCATTTTAATTTTAGCACCAATCTTTTGAGGCTTCAATCTATTGTAATCCTTTACCTGAATAACTTTTTCAAGATTCCGTTTATTTTTGGGTGTACTCAAATTTAGTCAACAAACAATTTCCTTTATTGTTTTTATAAACAGATTTTGCTCAGATAAATAGAAATTGAAATATAATTGCATGGAAATAAAAATCCACTTCAATCAAAAACGATAATTCAATTCAAAACAAAGCAATTTCAAAAAGAACCTGTTTCTGTTAAAGGTATTTTCAACGAAATCACTTCAATTTAAAATTAATTATTTTTATGATCCTTTGCGATTCTCTCAATTCTTGATTTAATGAAAACTCGAAACGCAAGCATGTTTAGAATTCAGAAGAGAAACTATGCATATATATAAGGTGTTTACACAAAAGGCGCTACATTTCATAAAATTTCTTTTTATTGATAAACAGGCGAATTGTTTTCCAGTGTTAGTTACCATTCATATATATAATTCAGCCATTTAGAGTTTCTAGGGAAAGTATGAAACATCCAAGATTTGTTTACGGGAAGACTACGAACAGAGTCTGTATGTGAACAAAATAATTCAAAATTGTAATGACCTGGACGAATGAAATTTGGTATACAGTCTTTACACCACAATCTTAAATCTACATAAAATTTTGGACAAAACAAGTCAGTTGGAAAATGCACTGTTCCAAAACACGTAGTCAATTTGCTACATTATGCGACGAAACTAAATACTAAACGTATTGTATCGGTGAAATGTTGGGAAAAATACGTGAATAGAAGTTCAGTGTTATGATAAATATGTGAATTTTTAGAACACTTCTAAAATTAAATCCTATTTCATTAAAATGGAATACGCAAAATCATTGATGATGATGAAATTAATGTAAAAATAGCTTACTTTATTTGCTTATTTTATAAAAATGAATTAAAAATGGAATTTCTGGTCGATTGTGTATTATAGCAATGAAAACCTTACAGTTGTTAAAGAGTGTTTATCTAGTGGTGAAAAGGGTATATTAACAGGTATATTTTGAAAATAAACTTATGTGCCGGGAAGGTTTAAATCTTCATTAATTTCCCTTTAACGATAATCGTTGTATTAGACGGGTGAAATAGCAACCGGAAAGTTTCGGAAAGGAAAGCGTTCAACAGCAAAAATGCTTCTTGTGTCTCTGGAAATGGCGATGGTGAGATTTCTTTGTTCCGTATACATTTAAAACCTATAGTTAGCTACTGCAATAATATACTCTGCAGTTAAAAGAAGCTCTATAACTCATTGAAAATAACGGGTATTACAGGAATTTCAGACTTTATTATCCGACAAGTTTTATAGAAAGAGAGCTGTAATTCAAGAGTAGCAGCTTAATTATTTCGTACTATTTATTTGAATTTGTGTTTTTTAAGCTGGCAGATAAATCTGTCCAAGGATTTATACGAAATATCAAGAAGTGGAAATATACGAAATGATAAGAAACTTTACAGCGAACCACATGTGAAGTAAAATTTCTGAGGAAAAGTGAAGTTTAGTATAGTTTTCTTTGTCAGTGTATTAAAATCTTTAAATTAAAAAAAAATTGTATTTTGAAACTAGTTTCTGCTAGAAAAATTGAAGTCTTCACTGAATTTCTTCTAGAATTATCGCCGTAATAGTTGCTTTCTTTCTCGAATGTAATGTTTTATTGTTCTCCGTTTCATTCCATGGAAATATGCTCAAAGACTTGTGTTGTGTCACAACGGGAATAAAAATCATTGTCCCTACATTGTAATAGTGTATGCTACAATGTAATAGTTCTATATTTATATTATCTATATTTTAATGTTCAAAACTATTCAAAGTAAAAACTGCTTACGAATGAATATATTTTTGCTTCACCCTTTAACTACCGTGTACATAAAATACCGTGTCAAAGTCATTAAGCAGAACGATGCATCATTAAAATCTTGATTCCAAGTTTTTCAAGAGAGGCATGTATTTACGTTCTTTTTAGATCCGTGGTTCCCAACCTTTTTGGTTGTGTGGGCCACCTGTTGTGTAAAAAAAATACTTTGAGGCCAACTAACTAAATATACAAGTAAAAAATACGCACGCACACTCACGCACACACGCATACGCTCTATACAGGGTATCCACATTTATCGTGGTCCAATAGTTAATTTCTAAACCGTTAGAGATAGACGTATAGTTCCAATTGGAAAAATGCTTTACATGAAGGGAAGAATTATGTTTTTTGAGTCTATAATTATGCAGTAGAGTCTCCCTACAGCGAATTTCTCCCAATAACGAAAGTTTTAATCGGAATGTTAAATAACATTCAAAATGTTCTCCATATAACGAAGTGGTTGTCTCCCTATAACGAATTTTTTCAGACCTTTATCTTTTCGATTTTTTGTCATTTTTGAAGAAAGTTGCTAATTTCTGTGCAAAAACATCGTTCATATGTGCTTGTTTCTGGAACCACTCGCATTGTTCATTCCAGCAATAACACATAACAATAGAATGCTATGTGAAGGGTAATGCAGTTGTGGGGACCTGGGTTTCTACAGAGGGAGCAACATTTCTATGGGTCAAGATTCCAAGAATAGGGGTGGGAACACAAAATGGATGTGACAATACGCATTTTATGTTTATCCATACTAGTGCATATTATTCTCTAAATTGGTGAATTGTCTTCACTTTTGAGCATTTTATTTATACAATAAAAATTAGTATAATTTTAATAAATTTATAATAAATATTACTTCATTTTTAATTGAAAGTCATAATTAAATATTTGTGAACTTATCGAACATACTAAAAGGTTTGAAACATTTACTTAAATAACTAACATAAAATCTCTAATCTCCGTATAACGAAATTTTCTCTAGAGCGAATTTTTCAACTGGAACCAAGCGATTTCGTTATAGGGAGATTCCACTGTATTTGTGAAAAAGTTACGAAACCTAACTTTTTATACAATCCCCCGGTCCTGTCAATCATATTTAATAAAATATTTTTGACACTCTAATATTTTAAACAAAAAAACGTCCCACTCTTTTGCGACTAAAACTGACCGAGTTATGGAGCTTTGAATATCACTGACTTAGACCACCTTAACCATTTCAATAGCCGTCTTGTAGACGATTCACCAATCAATGCGCAGTAGTTGCTCGACAAGGCCGCTGATTGGTAAAAATCATGAAATTCAAAGCTCCATTACTCGCTCAGTTTTAGTCGTCGAAGAGTGGGACTTTTTTTGCTTAAAATTTTAGAGTATCAAGAATATTTTACTAAATATGATTGATAGGACCGGGGCCTTCTTAAAAAGTTAGATTTCGTAACTTTTTCAGGGATATATTTATTCACCCAAAAAACATATAATTTTTCCCTTCATTTAAAGTATTTTTCCAATTGGAACTATGTCTATCTCTAACGGTTTAGAAATTAACTATTGGACCACGATGAGAGTTCGATTCACGAATGCTATTTGTTGAACTATACAGAATTGGAAATAAACGGCGCACTTATTTGATGGAACACAATTAAGGTTGTAAAACAATAAAAATTCGCGGTTGAAGCAGCAAAAAAAAAAAAAAACTCATCAATATTTGTATATCTTTTTTGAAATTGTATTAATTTAAACAATCGGCCAGTAAATAATGAATCAGACCCGCTAGATGGAAAGAATTCAAATTGCGATGCCAATGTCCAATGCCATCAGTTATTATCCGCAAATACAATTCCAATATGTTAGAAAATATTGACCATTAACTTATCAGAACACAGGCAAAGAGCGCAATTTCATTCAAGCTCGCCCCAGATTTTAACGAATTTTGAAATTATTTTTCTTCCCAAAATGGTCAAAGATATTAGAAACTTAAAACTGAGCCTCTCAATATTTTACGGAAAATTGCTCCTATGAATGAAAATACAAAACAAAAAACGCTAATTCCACCTTTTTATTTAAGTTTAATTTTAAAAACGAGAACGACAAATGCTTTAAATATGTTGATTGTCTACCACGAGATAACTCGTAATTATTAAATTTCTTCAGAACAGACCTGTGAGTCAACTGTTAAGAACATGACAAAAAAAATCATTTAAGATCATTGTTGTCAAAAGCGGTGAATTTAAACTGCATGGCTTTCTAACATAGCAAAAACATACTTTGAGAGATCCAATTATTTTGAAGATGTTATCCATTTACCTATTATATTTTTCTATCTGTACAATTCTGCGTGATGATTTGTTTTCAAGTATAATTAGGTTTTGAAATCTTTTAATCTTAAATAAACTATTCTGGTAAATAACTCTATTTTCTCCAATTTTTAACGCATTGGCAATCATTAATTTTCTGTTTTTCCAAACATCAATGGTATATCAGTGTTCAAAAAGATTTGCTTTAATATTTTTGACAGTCCTTTTGACCAAAGAACCATTTTTCGGCATTTTGAGCTTATATATTTTCTTTCCTTGATTATTTAAAAATCCTTTGTGACATAAATTTATATTATGACAACAGAATAATAATTTTTAACTTTCATAAATTGTTCTTTGAAATCTTCTGATTTATTTCTAAAAAGTCTTGTTACTGAAATTACGTATAAAACTTTTGCTTAATAGTATGAAATTTCTGAGTACTCTGGCATCAGCAAGTTAAATTCCTTTTAAAGTAATCGTGGTGGGATGGGAAAGAACAATGGAATTAGTTGTACTTTTCCTTACATTGGTAAAGTATCATATTTAACCCTCCGAGCGGCGCGAACGTCTTTTTCCATTTATCATGTTTAGTTCAAAAGCAGATATTTCTTATTTATATGCATATTTTCTTAAACAACCATGGATAAAATATTCTCAAGATATCAGAAATATAATTAAATGCAAAAAATGTCGATTCATTTACTTTAAAAGCTAAGTTTTATAACCTGAAAGCTAAAAGATCAAAATAATTGGGGGCTCAGAGCAGAGGCGGCCCGAGGGCTGGGCAAACCGGTCAAATTCCCGTGGCGCCAAAGTCAGAGATGGCGCCAAAAGTCGTATATTTTTAGAATTTGATGAATATATTTTTTTAGTTTCAATAAAAGCAATGTATAATCTTAAAAATACCTGAATTTAAAAATTCTCACCATAACATTATCAATTAATATTTGCAGGTAAAGCATGCATATTTCTAAATAAGTTTCTTTTACATTTAGAATACAGACATTATAGAATTAAAAAAAATACATGATTGGGAGAGGCGCCATATTGTTGCCTTGCCCATTCGGTAAATTTACCTCGGTACGCTCCTGGCTCAGAGGGTAGAAAACCTTCAACCCTTTGAGAACAGTCGTACGCGTAAAGCTGCGAGAAGTCAGCACGCCTGCGTGATGGTGTTCCTCAAAGGGTAAATAATGGCACCATTTTCATGGAAGTCCACTTCTACCTATGTTTTCTCAAATTATTTTTATTTGAATATTAACGGTTTCGTTATTTAAGGAAAGTAAATTCTTAACAAGACGAGGATCGCCAGCTCTTTTGGATGAATAGTTAAAATGCGAAGTGGTTAGTATCAGAGTAGTCATATTCAAAGCACTGTAGTGGAAACAGGGCAAGGCACAAAATTGGTCGATGCTGCAAATAGGGTTCGCAAAACGCTAAATCTCTATAATTACCATATCAGAACATGGGGGAACGAATAACGTAGAAAATCTATACTTATAAAAGGCAATGTTTGCGTGTGTGTGTGTGCGATGTCCAGACGAAACTATCGCACTTGCATCCATGAAATTTGGCAGACAGGTAGTCGTAATGGTGACTCAATGCACCTCAAAGCCCAAATTTTAATTTTTTTTCTAGAAAATTTTTTATTTAACATTTTGCGTTGTTTTTGGTGATTTTTCGCACTAAATTCTCAATGGCATGGTTTCGGATAATTGTACAAAAACAATAGATTCCCCATCGAAAAGAACAAATGATTTCCATTCTATTAAAGTTAGTTTTGAATTTCTAACGTAATTTACTGAATTTTGAGAAATTTTTGAAAAATAGTCACTTTTATGGTAATTTTTAATAAGGATTTCTTCAAATTTTGGCATCTGACGTTCTAACATCTCTAATTTTCATTTTTTTTTCAGCTTATAACTGGAACATTTCTGTCGGATTTAAAACAAGAGCGATTAAAATATCTTTTTTCGTTTTTTTTCAAATTAATTTTTCCCTGATCAGTTCAAACATTTTTTTTGCTAGTGAGATTTAACAGCGAGAGTTTCTCCGGAATGCATTTTTGCAATTTCATTGGCTGGCGCGTGACGACCTTCGCGACAGGTGACGTCATTACATTCGCGTCATCGGCATCTCAATAATATATACATTTCTGTTTTGATAAATGCCATGATCGCAAAGAAAAATAAGCGGGAAAATCAATAATGCGCATCTTTTATTTTGATTTTGTTTTCAAAACTTTTTCGAGTCATCGTGTGCATCCCCTCCCCCTTTTTATTGAAGTCCTGATTCCACGGGCAAACGCCGTGCGCGTACTGCTAGTAAATAAATAATAGAAATACAATGACTCATATCTAAATCACCTCGGTCTGGCGCATTCTTCGTCCGATGTATCTGAGTGATGGTCGCTGCAATAGCTCGAGTGCTGAAGCCGGAGTCCTAACGGTCATCACCAGCCCCTCCCGAAAAAGGCACGCACTATCACCGGCAGAGGGCAAGGCAAAGTCCTTATTATACCCACCGGGAAAGCGAGACCCCGCTTACTTATCCGGCGGCTTCTCATCCACCAACTCGTGGTGCCCCCCAGTGGGACAAACACTAAGATAAAATGATGATTCTTTAAAAAAAATCTCTTCATGTGTATTGATTAAATTGACATTTGGGTATTGAAGACAACTGTTAGCGCCTACTGCACTGTCACACCATTAATATATATATTATTGAATTATTATACGAAAACGATTGACTAATGTTTATGATAGCGTCTGACTGCTTATCTTTCCCTGTCGTTTATTTTTTAAAATGTTTTTTGTCATTCATTTCTCCATATTCTGAAATGCAAATGACAAGATTTGGTGCTCTAACCACCACCAGTTCTCATCCTTCAGTGCACTAAATGGGAATACCTTAATTCTGACCATCCAATCTAAAAGGTGCAGAAAATATTTTTGCATTCTTCACAGTACGGCGCGTTTTGTATTTAGTTTTGTTTTATAGTGAAGAGACACTGGTGCGCATTTTCGACCTCTTCTTGATGAACGACTGCGTTGAAAATTTGGTACAGTTCTATAATTACGGTGTAAAAACCATATACCAAATTTCGTTCAGCTAGAATAGAAGCTTTTGAAATATTGTCTCCACATACAGTCTACTTGTCGACGGATTTGGTCCAAAATTTGACACAGATATAGATTTTTGTTTTAAAAAAATCGCATATTAAAATTCAAACATCCGGTTTGTTTTAATAAATTTCACATACACGCAAACTGATAGCATACATAGTCAGACCTTTGACGGATTTGGTTCAAAATTTGATACAGAGATCTACAATTCTAGTGATAAAACTCGATGCCAAATTTCATCTACTGGCTTGTTGCGTTTTGAGTTATCGTGGTTCTGGCACACGGACTTCTTTTTGGCCGAATTTCGGCCAAAATTTTATAGAGATCATAAATTTTGGAGTGAAGACCACATACCGAATTTCATTTGTCTAGCTCGTTCTACTTCTGAATCATCGTGTTCAGAAGACGGAAATGGTCTCTTCGGTGACCTAGTGGTAAGGTCTCGGCTTCAAAGCTGAAGAGTTCCAAGTTCGAAAGCCTATTCCATTGAAGATCCGCTGTGCGTGCGGACCTGTTGCACGTTAAATCCATACGTAGTGGACCAAACACCCTCCCGCAGGTATGGTACAGAAGTTTGCAGAGGGAGTGCCGGATCAGGTGTCGTCATCTGACTGAGGTTCAAAATAACGATGTCCTTCCCAACATAGAACTCGCGTTGCTTCAAAACGGAAGTTACTGTAACTATACTAAGCTTCGGTGTTCCATCAAAATCTTGAGGCCGAATTTTTTGATGATTGCAACACTTTTTTTTTCTTGTACAGTAGACTCTCTCTAATCCGGCAATTATGGGACCGGACACCTGTCGGATTATAGAGAATGTCCGGACTATAGAGGGTCAATAGAAAAATCATGTACTGAAAGGGGGAAGTTTCAAGTTTTAACAGGAAAGAATGACTCGTTACCAAGTAACATATTCCAACAAGGGGGGTCGGACTAGTGGGAGTGTCGGATTAAAGAGTCTACTGTATTTTGTTTTTGTTTCTCTGTTTGTCTCCTTATCACTTGTTAGTAACCTATTCATTTGCTTTTTGTCAATCGACCGATAATTTTAAAGTAGAAAACATGTGGTTAATGCGTTACCATGACAGTTGTGACGGTTTTCTCGTAATCGATTTACGACTTTCGTCATTCCCGCCTTGTTTTCAGCCACTTACCCATCTGCAAAGCATATCCTACCTCAATTTTCTTCCAATCCAGTTTTCAACTTCGAACCGATCGATATATGAATTGCTTCTTTTGAAAAATCACCAAGTTTATTAGGCAGAAAATTTTAATGAATCGCCCAAATAAATAACGGAAAAGCCAGACACGGCCCCGAGTTCTCCAAGAAGGAGAAACCACCAATTCAAAGATTAAAGCTTTTGCCTCGGTGGAAACGAATTTGAATAATTTGCTTTCTGACGTCCCGAATAAGAAGAGAGATGCCCATTGTTTTTGCTAATCACTTCTCATAATTACCTCATTTGTGCCGAAAGTAATTATTTCATCCTTCGGAACAGACCTTAATTGTGAAAAATTCCTTCTTTCAGGTGATTACTGCGAGCTCATTTGTTAGAGTTATTTAAGTGCTCCCTGCTGTGTTGTTGCTTTTTTCTATTTGACTGAAAGCATGAAGATCGTTTGGCAGAAACGGTGCGTTTGCCTGTCTGGTCTCACTTCGTATAATTTTTTAATAATGATTTCTTTTGCGAAACAAATCAGTTTGGTGTTTCTTCAAATTTAGTCGAAAGCATAGAGTGATGGATGGAAATAGTGTGGACAGTTGCTGATAAACCTGTCGACAGAAATAGGGTTTCAGAAAGGTTTCGAAAACTTTCTGTGGTTATAAGCAAAATCATCTATATATATATATATATAAAAGGCAAATACCATGGCTCACTCATCACGAAATCTTCCAAACAATGAGGCCTAGAAACTTCAAATTTGGCAGGTGGTTGCTTTTTGGGTAGTAGGTGCTCACTAAGAAAGGTTTTTTCGAAATTTTAATTAAAAATTAAATTTTAATGTTTTTACACTATAACTTCGGAACATATAGTCGCACAAAAATCTTAACATCATCTTAAAGTTTAAAAAATTAGCTTTTCAATGACACCAATTTTATTTCCATGCGACGTTCTGTTTAATTTTAATTAATTTTTAAAAAAAATTCCAAACGCAACTCTAAACATCGGAGCGGAGCAACAGCGTCCTCAAGGTCACAGTTCCATTTACAGCGCTGGAAAGGGAAGGGAGGCTTTGTGACAGGTTATGATCAAGGGAGAAATGCTGCCCATTCATAGTTCACACCAGTGGCGGCGTGTGATAGATGAATTGTGTGAGAGTTGCTTGAAGCGCAGTTTTTAAGTTTCGTTAGCTGTGATTCATCATATAGAATTGTATCGCTGGCATATTTAAATTACTCCTTTATATATTTTGCTATCTGCGAAATACAATATAGTATTCACTTTTTTTAATTCATCTTTCCTGGGTTGTCGCGGGTGAAACCGCGACGGGGAATGCTATAATTAATGTAAAATACAAAAATAAAAACTAATTTAAACGGGAGAACCAGCTGGTCGCCGAAGGCGGCTAGTCATAAATAAGATTTTACTGATTATTTCCTGAGGTATTTTGCAATTTTTCTTCTGAATGTTTCTACTGCATCAAAAGAATTTTTTATATATTATTTACAACTGAGCGAAACCTGAGAGTATGAATAAGTGCATCCCTAATTCGAACACATCCATTAGGAAGACACCGTATGTCTCTAGGACATAAGGCAGAGCCGATTGACCCGACCATCATAGATTGTAATACAGGTGCTGAGAAGCATGCAAAATAAACCCCATTATGAGCCACTGAACTAAGAAGCCCATACACAGAGTAGTCATGCAGAGTATATGACTACAAAATAGTTATGTAAAATTAACAAAGAGGAGTCGTGTAGAGTACACAAGACTGTTATTAACACCCTTATTATTGCTATTAATTCTGAGAAAAAAAGTTCAATTAACTTGTGATTCGTTCTAAATTTTTCTGAATTACTTTCCTTTAAGCTGTAAAAAATGTCCCATAAAAATTTCTCCGTAAGGTATTTGCAATATATTGAGAATAAATAGTGCAAAATCGGTCATCACGTTTATCGATAACCGATCGATCTACGGATGTCAATAACCGATAAGTTACCACAGTAATTGACATCCTTACATTCCTATTTAGTTAGCTTTTGCAGTATAACTGAACTTATTCAGCTTCAACTAGGGAAAAGCTTATATTTTAAATTAAAGATTAGGGTGTCAATCAATGTCTTGTTTACCATATGTTATCGGATGATACATTAGTTCAGAATTTCGGTTGATACACAAATCAAAGTTATCTGCATATGCAAGTGAAATAATTTAACAAGAGATATTAAAAATTAAACTTTGCATTAACCATAATGGCACGAAAATACAGCATCTTCCAATAAAATACAAAAGAAAGATATTTAATTACAAAAAAAAAAGAAAATACAGACGAAACGGAGGATGTAAACAATAGTTATAAGAATATACCTTTTGCGTGCAACGTAGCAGCATTCCAGTGATTGCATCAACAACATTGTCTATAATCAAGTAATCAATTAATATAGAATTATACAACAAAAATCACTCTTCAATAAAAATTATTATAATACATTAAAATTAAACAAATAAAATGCAAAAAATGGAAGAGAACTCGAATGGCGAACTTTTTCAAAGTGCCACTCGCCATCGGAGTTCTAGAATGGATAAATTTTCTGTCAAAGGAATGACTTAATAGTCAAATAATATTCCCTCTGCATATGCAGTTATTTCCAAAATACTTGATATATAAAGTTATGTAAATGCAATTTTTTGTTCTATTGAATTCAATTAAAAATCGCAAAATTAAAAATTTAACATTCCTGTTTGTAAAAATATTTTTAACATAGCATGTTACTTGAATGGGAAAGAACTTGATAATATCCTCTGTAGGTGACAATGCATGCATAAAAGAACTTTAAAATAAAGAACCGTTTCCATCGCTTAAAAACAATGAAGCGTTAATCTTTCACCCTATGAATAATGGAGTATACTAATATTAATGCATGCAAAACAGGCAACACGACGCTTTGTTTTTCTCGCTCTTTCATCAAAGAACCCATGACACTTTCTCACTTCTACAGGTCGAGTTAATAGCTAATGGATTTAGCCGCTAGTAGAAAAAAAATCTGAAATCATCGCAGCCGTCACGCTCGAATTAACCTTCCGCATATGCTGATGAACTTTTTACGAAAGAGTTTTCTCACCTTACGTTGTTAGTTTTTAAAAATCGGTGGAAGAACATGTGTGAAAATGAACGGGTGATGCTGCCCTGAAGCGACCGGCTTGGATTTCAACAAAGACCTTGTTTGTAAGGATTCATTAATACCATCGGAGCTGAAGAAAAAAAACTCGCACGAGTCGCTGTTTTTTATGCTTTCACCTTTCTCGTATAAGAAGCATGGAATGTATTGTAATGGCAAAAATTTCGACCGTAACATTTTGATGAATCTTGTAAAAAAAATTTATTTACAGAAAAGTACACTACAGAGAACTCCATTTACTGAGTGCTGTAAACAACAAACACACAAAGAACAAAAGCCACAACGAGCAAAAAAAAAAAAAAAATGCGCTAGAAGATAAAAAGTTGCACAGAGAATACACAAAGTCGCGGAATTAATTTTGGAATTATCTTTGCCTGTCAGTGTTTGGACATGATAATTTAAAAACGAAATAAGACAGAAATATGATAACATGAAATTTGGAATGTGGCTGGTCTTGATGCTGAAACTGTAGATCCGTATCAAATTTTAGATCCGATCGGTGCAAAGAACTCAAACTGCATGCACGATTCTCTTCACAATACTACAAATTTAAGTACGAAACGCGCCATACTGTGTAAGTATGCGAGAAAGTGTAGTAGGGATGGGAAAAACCTGCCAGTTTTAACCGAAAACCGTTTTTTGTTTCGGTTAACCGGTTTTTTCCGGTTATGATCGGTTATTTTTTAAAAATCCAATAACCGGGCAAAAAACCGGATCGGAAAATAGGCTATTTTAGGTTCGATTAGACAGAAATTTACCAAGTTATGAAGGTTTGAATTTCATCATCTTAGGCTAAATAACAACCGCTTCCTCGAGGCGTCTGTTGGGTGGCGGATTACTAAAATAGTCTTTATGAACAGATAAATATTGGCCAATGGATTGATTTCCTGTAAATTTTGTCTACAAACGCCGTTTTTAAAAAAACAACCAAAAACCGGTTATTTTGAGCGATTGAAACAGCCAGGTGAAAAAAATCTGAATAACCGAAAACCGGTTATTTTCGCAACAACCACCATCCCTAAAGTCTGGTTAGTTTCTCATGTGTGAAGTAAATAAACAGTTTTTTAAAGCACGCGTTTTTCAGAGTTCTAAAAGGAAGATGTTTTACTTTTGTTTTCTAATTTTTAGACTTTAATTTGTAATTCATTTTTATAAATATTGTGGAATCTCAGTAACAATTCTTCTCGCAATTTTTCAAACAAAATTACGAGGTTCATCCCAAATTAGCCCTCGTGTTGCTTCAAAACAAAACGCATTATACAAACTCCGTCGAGTGAAAATATTAAAAATATTTGTGGGAAATCTGCTCTGCTATTATACAAAATATTTTCGAGTTTAGATGATCAGAAAAAAAGCAGCATGGTGATCAGACTGACATAGTTAAAAAGATAATAGTGAGAGCATTTAGTTGCATTATGTGTTGGCAAAATCATCTTTGACAACGTATTTTGAATGACATCCTTATATGGAAGCATTCGATTAAGTCAAAAGCGTAATTCCATTTTTCCTTGTATCATTATTTTTCCCTGCATAAAATTGGAAAAAATAAATAACCAATGATTAAAAAATAAGGAGAAACGAAAAAAAATTTAAAACACAGATATATATCTAAGGAAATATAATTAGTTTTGGACTTATAATTTGGGAGTGACGTAAAGAGAATTGACGCAGAATGGAAATTTTTAGTGATGTCGTACAGAATTTTTGATAAAATACATTATCGAAAGGAGAAGGATTGTTTCTAAATTTCATGACATTACTGTTGCTCGCCCTCTATATTTTTTGAAAAAAAAAACCCTATTGAGTAAAAACATCAATAAATTGAAGTTGAAATTTTAATAAATATTATTGCGATTTTTCTACTTATGAATATTTTTGTGCATAGATGAATTTCGTAAAACCGCGAATCCATAACGTTTACATTTAGTTAGGTTCAAAGATTTGGCGTTTATTTACTGGCGTAACAATCATTATATATCGCTTGGGTTAGAAAAGTTATTCATATCCACAACAAAACAAATAAACCAAAAGATGCATATTCACCTGACACACATAAAATGCGCGGTGCCATTTTAACTTCGTAATCCACTGCCCATTGTGTAGGCTTATTAACAGTGGCGAATCCAGGATTTCGGTCGGGGGGCTGAGGTTTAAAAAAAATTTTCGTGACGAATGTCGAAACTTATGGCTTATGTAAACCACAATACTTGAACTTTACAGACTGATTTTTATTGTCAGGTGAGTAAAGAACACTACAATATTTTCGATAATTTAATAAGAAAACATGTTTTTGACCGCGTCAATGTTACAAATACGAGTGGAATGACTACAAAAGTGGGAAAATTTTCGAGCCTGTCAAAAGCCAGGAAGGAATGTTGTGAATTTTTTTAAAGGGAGATTAAGAAAAAAAAACCCCATCTGTAGTGATTTTAAATAGAATAAAGAATTCTGGTCTTGCTCCGGGGGGGGGGGGGGCAACCCGATAGCTCCTCCCCTGGATTCGCCACTGTTTATTAACATCCAATTTTAAAACAAACCTCGTGTTTTCCGACCTCGAGTCTATTTGGTCAGATGACGAGGACGACACCTGAGCCTATACAAACTTCCGTACCATCCGTACTTTTGACAATCGATGTCATATTTAATGTGCTTCATGCGCGATCGGACCAAATAGACTGATTTATCAGGACAGGATTTGGAAATCGGATTTTTTTTAAATCGGTTTTCAAATCCGGTCCTGGAGCTATGATCTTACTACCAGGGCTACGTCGCTCTATCTTGCAGGAGAAAAAAGGGACGCCCGGTACAAGATAGCATGCATTTAGATGGCATGAATAGTTGAGTTTTTCATGAGATTGAAACCAAGTTAATCGGACCCTTTTTCATTATTCTCAATTGAAAAGGTTCAGTTTAGCCTATTAAATTGAAAAAAATAATAAAACGAATAATGATGCAATCAAATTATGTATATTTTAAATTATAATATATTTAAACAATTTAAATTTTATAGAATGCGATTAGTATTGTCTTTTTTCTTTTATACGTGTTGAATCGGCATAACGAGTGTTAGTGTTTATTTAAGGTTAATCACCTCAATCTCTATGTGTCAGCCGAATAATTAAGGTTAATCCTGAAAGTCGAGCAGTTCAAACTTTTTCTTTTACCATCGTTATCCCGGAAAGAATCGTAACTTAATTATTTTAGAAAGGTATTTAGCCGAAAGTAGAGTACACAGTAATAAATGGTTAGTGTCCTCTCGGTGCATTTTGGTTACAAATGCCTATTCGACAGTTTGTTACGGGAACTTACAGCGACATCTCTAATTTATTTCTCTAAACTGCTTATAAAGAAGAGGTTTTTGCTTATTTATGTCCTGTAAACTAGTTAGTTCCTTTTAAACGTATTATCATGAAACGTATTAACATGTTTATAAATTAGAGATACATTTTAAAATGTGCAGTAGTAATAAATTATTATGGATTATGCATTTATTTCCTTTTAATGTAGAGGGAGTTGGGGTAGATTGATACGCGGGAACATTGATACAGTCCATAAATTTTGATGATTGGAATGGCTCAAGATGTTCACACCCCCTCATATATATATGCCACTGTAACCCATAGCACACGGTGTATTTTTGGGCCATTTTAAGTCAAAAGTTAATTTACAAATGAATCAAACCGCTAATCTTCTAGTCGAAGTAAATTTTACTCTAAGTGCGTGTTGTGTGATTTCTTTAACTAATTACATTTTTCTGCCAGGAAATCTACTCCAAAGGTAAAAAACATTTATTTTTCTGAACTATATTAAGTTTTGAGGTTTTTTAGGCTTGATTTTGCGTGACCACTTGTTTTAAGTAAAAAAGTCTCCTTGGGGCAGATTGATACAATTGACTCCGGGGCACATTGATACGCATCTTCTGTGTGTATCAATGCACGCTAACAGCAACTACTTTGTAAAATCGTCTTCAAAAATGGTAAAAACGTAAAAATGAACTATATAAGAGAAGCAAGCCGTTAAGTATTTGTTTAAACATTGAAAACGGTTTGAATTTCATTGCAAAAATGAAAAGTATTTGTTGCAAATTAACTTTAAAATATTTTTTTATGAATTTATTAAAATTGGAGATAAAAATTATACGGAAACTTAACTAATATCATCGAAAAGATAATTTTTTGTATTTTCAGATGGTGTCAAAATTATTTTCGTAAGCCATCAAGGAAGAACGCAAAAATTTTCCTTAATTTTTAATTAAAATTTCCAAAAACGGCTTCGAGGCTCGCATTCCCTCCCTCCAAAGTATTCTTACACACACATACATTCTCCTTTATTATTTGTAGAGATAAATTATTTTCTAAGGCGTTAGTGTTTCAATTTTCCATTCTCATTAAAAACGTTGAATTTTGATTAAAATAAAAGTTTGCTACTATGAGTAACTTTCAAACATTGATTTGGAATATATAGGTATTTCCGTGTGTATCAATGTATCCGTAGTATGGGGGTAATCGATACAAATCCATCTTTAGAAAAAAAGTGAAATAAATATTATGTAATTTAAGACAAAAACTCGACTGAAATCCTATATTAGATTAACAAATGTATAAATTTAGTGTATTAGTTCTAATTATTACCGTTGGTAAAATCATTTTTTAGCTTTCCAAAAAAAGTGTATCAATGTCCCCACACTCCCTTTACGTATTTAATTAATTGACATACTGAATTTGAATCTAAAAATATTTGCTTAACTTTTTGAATACTAATTTTTGCATTTTTGCCATTTATTATGTGTATTCATATGAAATTTACTGTGTAATAAAATTCAACAAACCGTTCAGCATGAAAATCTTACTGAAATGAAAAAATTCTGATTTATAAAATCAAACAATTATAAAAAAAAAATAGTTAACATTTTGATTTAATTTATGTGGTCATATTGTTATTGAAAAATTTTGATTAAATTAAATGTGATTACATGCATTTTTGAGGAAAGCTGCAGTCTTTTGTCTAAATAATTCGAATCGGTTTATCTAAATAAATAGTGGAATATCAAAATTCTATTAAAAAAATCGAGTGAAAACTGACAGCCTTTTTGGATCCCCATTATTTCCGTTCTTTTTTCTTTCATCAATTAAGTTCTGATTAAAAAGGATTCTATAACATCATTCTTATTCAACTAAACTATCCCAAGAGCTCCTCCTAAGCAATTTCCAGCTGTTCAAAATCATCTCAGATCACGGAATTTCATTACAAGTTCTTCATTCAAAAGCTCAGATTCATCGCCATATATTCTCATAAAATTATACCTTTTTTCTAAATCTTGTTTTATTCCAAGATAAATATTATTTCGCTTGCGCCAAGGTGTCGGGTAAATCGCATCGTTTCAAAATTATGAATAAAAATCGGATAAGCGGCGCACTGGAGCTTATTTGGTGATAACTTTTAATGATTTTGTCTTCTAGAATATGGAAACATTTTTTTTTATAACTGAGTATGTCTGAAAGAATAAAGATGCGAGTCTTATTGATTTGAACCTTGAAGTATTGTTTCTTGTTTAAATAGGGCAAAAAAATTTTATAGCTTAAAAAAATTGGGTAAATTTCTAGAAAGCAAATAACATTGTGGTGTCCTATGGACGTGATAAATGAGTTTAAGGTTATCCAATATTTCATTCGTAACGGCATATTTCTTATTCGTTTTATGGAGGATTTAATTAAAAGGATAAGTCCAGTTGGAGCAAATTTTACAAAGCGTTATAATGTTTTAATGACAGCTTTGAATGACCTGAGGGCAAACTCTCGGTTTCGCGACTGGAGATAGAGAATCAACACCCGACTCCACCAAAAATCCTTTTTATGGATAGATCCGCTGAACTTTAAGCAGACCATTCACATCTCTTCCAAAATGGAATTGTTGGAACACGGGAAGGAAAAAGCAACCGTCAGTTTTAAAAATCGGTGGAAATTGGCATAGAGGAATGGCAATGTTGGAATTCAAACGAATTCGAAATCCAACACTTCATGCGCCGATTCCAATTTGGGTAGCGGCACATCAAAGAATCTGCCTACATTGAGACCTCGCGTCGAGGGTAGAAATGAAAATCGAAATCTCCAGCATAGGGAGAGAGGAGGGGGGGGGGGTAGAATTCTGTGACTTTGAACCTTGTCTCAAAGCAAACTTTGGAGCCTCCGTGAATGACGTGCCTCATTTTTTGACTTGAAATGGATGGAAAAAAACCCAATCTTGGAACAAATGAAATGGAATGGAGTACAGATGAATGCCCAGCTTTGGAATTTCAGACCGGGTGTCATCCTTCGAATCTGATCGGGCTTTAAAATCGAAATTTGCCCCAAAATTTCTGTTGTAGCTTCAAAACAAGACGTTAATCGAACAAAATTGAACTAACCTACTGATATTATCATTATAGTTTTCTGTGTACGTAAATTTAAAGTTCGATCTTGTGGTTTATTTTTATCTCCATAACATTCTACATAAACAAAAAAGGATGTTTGTATTCCGTATCAGCAAGATCTACCCTTCATTTTTCAAGGGCTGATTTGTGTTTTTAAATGAAAGGAAGTGCAAAGTATTCTACGACTTGCAACGAAATTTGTCGCGTTTTTCCGACAATTGTTGACAAAATCGAAACAATCCCTGGCGCTGTACCAAAAGAAACATCCAAAACATTGCTTAATTGTCTGAATAGTTTTTTCCTCCTATTTACTTAAAATTTTCTTCCTACGTTACCATTGGAAAGTTGTTTGTACCTCCCCCAACTGAAAGGAACTGTTGCTGACAGAAAGACAAAAACAATAAAATCTTTGGAACAAAGTATGCTGTTTGAAAGGTTTGGGCTGCTTGCTATTCTGCAAGGTTTGTGTGGAAAATTCTTTTCTTCCGATGTTGGCACAGTAGAACCAGAGTTTTCTCTTAATAAAACACAATCGAACTTCCCAATCTCTTGTCTGATGAGAGAATAGATTCATTTTATTTATGTTTGAAATAATGCCATGAAGTGACTTTAATTTTAGAAGCAGCTGCAATATTGCTACATTTTTTTCTAATTTTTCGTATGGAATGCATGCGTTCTACTGGTTCTGTGTATGGCTTTCATTCAATTTCTTTAGACGAACTTGTACTAGATTCTAAGTTTCATGGTTAGAAGATCGTGAATTTGAGTCTTGCACAGACTGAAATAATCAATTCCTGGTATAATTTTCCATTGAAATCTTAAAGAAAAATTCGGGACTGTTCTCTCTTCGACTCTCTCGTATATTTACAATGTAAAGCGCGTTTCTTATTTAACTTCGCAGAATAGAGAACAGAATAGAGTATGCATTTTAGAGCTCTTTCCGCTGAAGGATTGAGTCCAAAATTTAATATAGGCATAAAATGTCTGTCTCAAGACCATACACCAAATTTCATTCATCTAGTTCCTTTTGCGTTATTGCATTCTCATGCGCATAAATAAATAGACCGACAAACATCAAACAGTAGACGTATTTTGCTCAAAATGTTTTGTATGTAGATCTAAGATTCTGGTTACAAAACCATACGCCTTATTTCATCCATCTAACTAGTCACGTTTTTTACTTTCTCGTATACGAAGAGAAAGTATTGTAATCGTCAAAAAATTCGAACTCGAGATTTTGACGGATCTCCACGTTTTAGACCTCCCTTAGTCCGAAAGACACAATTTTGGAATTATGTGCGTCTGTGAACACGACAACTCGAAAACTATTAGAGATACAGGGATGAAATTTGGTATTTGATCTTTATGCATAATTTGTAAGTTTGTATCAAATTTTGGACAAAATCCATATACGGGGAAGTCTGTCAGTGTTCATTTGAACACTATAACTCAAAAACTTTAATAGCTAGATGGATAAAATTTGGTACACGGTTTTGTCATCAGAAATGTAGGTCCGTATCGAATTTCGGACCAAATACGTCGAAGGGTTGATTGTCTGTCGGTCTGTACAATCGCATTTTTAATCGAATAACTTCTTAACAAAATTGCTTAGATAAATGAAATTTGGTATGTGGACTTCTTACCTTAATTGTAGATTTGCATCCAATTTTTGTGTCAATCGGTTAAAAAGCGGGCGTTAAAATTGCATAATTAATTTTTCTAATCCGATTCTCTATACCCATGCGTACTGGCAGCAATCTCTGTGCACGCGGAAGGAATACGTCACTTCGTCTTTGAGCCGGCAAGAGTGGAGTGTGTGATGGGTGCGTTTTAATCGGTACGCGTCTCTTTGAATTTGATTCTTTACCTAAATATTTTATAATCGCTATAATCTACAATGAAAACCCTTCTGATAATTATTGGATTCTGGGTTACAGCATGTTCGAATTTTTTTATCCACGCAGAGGGAGGGAAAACAGCACCTTTTTGGGAAGGTATACGAGAAAGTTTAGGGGAGTCCACTCCCGCTGGTTAGTTACCATGTTCACATGCACACGGAAGAGCAGAAACACTTCTCCTTGACGAATTTCGAGAAAAATTTGATACAGATCTACAACTTTGGTATCAAGACCACATGCTTAATTTTATTTGTCTACTTCTTCCCGTCTTTGTGTTATCGTGTTCACAGACAGTCAGTCTCCAAAAAAACGTTTTTACGGACTGAGGAAGGTCTTAAAATTTGAGGGTTCGTCAAAATATCAAGGTCAAATTTTCTGACTATTACAATACTTTCTCTTGTATACTTCGAGTGAGAGAAAATAAAAGATTAAAGGAAAGTTCGAAGGAGAAGGATTTCAAGGGTGAAGTGGAGCCGGAACCGGCGTTCCGGCACTGTTTTGTTTTCAACAGAATCGAATAAGAAAAAATTTCGAAAACGTCCTAAAAACAGCGCGAGTTTTGTCATCCAGGTTAGAGCGTTCCCGTACTGCTTATTTTACTACTACACCACTGAAAGGGAAGGAGCAGGTGAACTCCTAAATTATAGCACACTTCGTCGACGTGGCAGATTTGATGGGGCAGGTGTCTGAAATTTTATTAACTTCGGCCTTAAAATGCACTCGAATTTTTCTCAAAAGAGTATTATAGTCTGGAAGATTTTGACAATTTATTCATTTTGTTGAACTGTCTCAAAAAACTTATGAAAATCATCTTTTTTCAAAATCGATTTAAATTTGACATAAATGAATTAAATTGTGCTTTGTTTTATATACCGTTAATCAAAGCCTGATTTGCTTATTCTGGTTTCCTACTTTGAAACTGCATCTATTCTTTTAGGCTTATAAAGAAGAACGAACAAAAATAAGTTTTAGAAAGTCTGATTTAAATTGAAAATCATCGATTTGTGTGTGAAGGAAAGGAATATTATACGTGGGACTCGGGGCAACTTCCAAACCTCATCTGCGTTTTGATCTGCAGTATTATAAAATAGTATATCAAATACAGGGATTTAAACTAAAGTTTTTGATCGCTGTTTTTAAAAATTATCTGATGTCATCCAAACTTCCTTTTTTCAGATTATCAAATATAAAATCATGAAACTGACAACCTAAAAGTTCCTAAATAAAAAATTGTATATTAAGATTCAGAATAAGGAATAATTTTTATTGAAATGTCTCTTAAAAATTCACTAACCGTTTCCATAAGTTATCTGTGTTCCAAGATGGATTACAATAAAATGGTTCTCGTTAAACAATTCAAATTTAGAGGCATTGAGTTGAAAATTGCAGATTTTTCACGAAACAATTATGAATTTTTTTGCGAATGGAGGACTCTTAACTACATCCGGATTCTTTTTCTAAATGATAAATTATTGTGTCTTGAGATAGTTTGCCAATCTGGTAGTTCCGAATTGAGGATTTCTATTAGTCACATTTTTTTCTTTTAAGGGCACAGTAGCCAGTTCACTCTTTTATATTATTTTCAAATTCTTTTTTTTACTTTTTTACTCACTGATTGGTTCTACCATAGCATTCTAAGGATTTCCCTACTTACGAAATCCGAATTTCCAAATGTTTTGATGATTCATAGGAATTACAAGAAACTGTAGTACATTGAATGAAGTTCGTTGTAGAATTCAAAAACTCGGATTTATCATTCAGTAGGAATCGAAATCCAAATATTTCCGAATTATTTAAGCATTAGTTAATTCTATCGTTTGAGAACAATTGAAGTCCCTCTTGTTTGGTGTTTCATATATCAACTAATTCCAAACGCTTTTGATTAAACATGATTATTTTATAAACAAACACACAATGATAAATTGTAATCAGTAATCGAATAGTTCAATATATTTCCTAAATTGCGTAAGTTATAGCATATCATTAATTCTAGTACTAAAATTATCAAGTCCTCTGAATCCTTGTGTAGCACTCGACCATTTTTGAATGCATTGAAATCTTTGTAATCTGAAGAATATTTTGCCAAAGTACTTTTAAGAAAACGTAGAAATAAATATTAATGAGATGGATTAGAACTAAACGTTGAAAACGGAAAAAGCCGGTTCGCCCAGTTTGGATGGCTAGGTACAGTTTACATTTGCTAAAATGGCGATAGTTCCCGATTGCATAACGCGTTCAATTCTAACCACTCAATTCTTTTTCTGTAAGAATGACACAACTTTGCAAGCATGACTAATATTAAAAAAAGATAAGGGAAATCATTAAAATGGTGATGGTTTCCGATAACTGCTTTCAATTTTAACCCCTCGGTTCTTCAGTAAGAATAACAGAACGTTGCAAGCATAACTAAACATTAGAAATGGAAAATGCCAGTTTGCCTGTTTTTGGAGGGCTAGGTACAGTTTACAACTCAGAACTATCCCGAAATCATTAAAATGGCAATACTTCCCGATTATATAAGCAGGGGTGGGACCAGAGGGGGGGGACCAGGGCCCCCCGTCGGTGATAGTGTGCCCCCCACCCGTCGGGGAAAATTTTTGTACGGGGTATTCAACGGAAGTTGATAAATAAGAACTGGTGAAACTTTGAGACCAATTTCATTACACTCGTCTCCAGTACAGCAGATCGTGTCCCCCTGTCGGGCAAACTCTGACGCCATTCCTGTACATAACTGCATTCAATTCTAACCACTCAATTCTTTTTCAGTAAGAATGACACAACATTGCAAGCATGACTAACATTAAAAAAGGATAAAGGAAATCATTAAAATAGTGATGGTCCCCAATTGCATAACTGCGTCCAACCCCTCGGTTGTTCTTCTGCAGTAAGAATGACAAAATGTTGCAGGTATAACTAAGCATTAAAAACAGAAAAGGCCGGTTTTCCTACTTGGAGATCTAGGTACAATTTCCAATAGAGATCTATCCCGAAACTTAAAATATTGATTTTTCCCCGATTGTATGACTACTACTGTATCCAAATTCTAGCCACTCGTTCTTTTTCAGCAAGAATGACACAACGTTGCAAGCGTGCTCTCTTCCGCTGAGGTTAAATAAAGCTGGACACTTTGTTATTCCACGTATTCAAATGATTCACTCTTTTTTTTCTTCATTCGGTTCTCCCAGTATCATGTTCTCCCCGCTGTCTGACTTACGAGGAACTGGAAGAGAGGGTACAGAATTAAGAGTGAGCTATCTAATGAAAATATGTGACAGTTGCTAATGCGGTAGGACCAAGAAAGTGTCGAGGAGGCGACACATTTTGACAGCAGTCAATTGGAGAGACATCACGAACTTGAAGGGGGGAAAAAAGTGAGCGGCTCTGATAAGACGATCTGTGCTACGCCCTTCATCTCCAGTTCAACTCTCAAAGATTTATAGAGGGTTTTTTCCTTGCCTGTTAATGAGATTGGAAATGTTACAACATTGGTGGTATAAGGACCTTGGCGAAAACTGTATTGGAACACCAGACACTGCGATGACGCCTTGGCGAAATTTACTTTAATCGTGCACTGAGGAAACGCTTAATGCCAAGTCTTGATGTAATTTGACAGAAAAAACGATTTATCTTGCCATTAGTGCGCTTCGGAATGTTTGATCTATTGCGAAAACATATTGTCTGTAGAGTGAGCGCTACTTTTAGATCTTTCCTGGTCGTTCAAGATTCCAATTTTCTTTCATTTGTTTAACAGATGCAGTTGCATTCTCACGGTTAGACTGCAAATCTCACGAACAGTTTGACTACGCAGTCGTAAACAAAAAAGCCGCCATGGAGTCGATTCATACTCATGTAATGCATGCAATGGGCTGTAACCCAAGAGCGCCTACAAATCTTTCTGATTGTTTAAAAGTAATGATAATTTTTTAAATAATCTGTGAAGTTTATTTAATTATAGTTTTTAATATGGAAAGGCCAAATTTGAAGGCGTTAATCAGAGAACATATTACCTTTTTCTTTTATTGCTCCTCAATTAATTTATTAGGTAGGTGTTTTCTTTGGGCCATAGGCGCTCAAATTCCAGTTACAATTCTGATGGGGCGCCAAATACCTCTAGCCCAGGGCGCTTAAATTGTTTACGGACCTGGATGCACGTCAAATGCGCCACGCCAATTAAATTTTGAAATGCATAGTACATTCTGCAGGAGGAATAAGTGGTGACCCAGCAAACAATATGCAGTTAGATGATATGCGCAGTTACGCTAGCCATGTGATGGCTAATTAACTCGTTTTTCTATGTTAAAAATTATTCTATAATAAATTCGAGTGATCACCAATGTAATTTCACTATTCATTGAAATTTAATACTAAAAGGAAATATACTTCTCCACCTACAGGTGCTCGCAATCACATTTTTCTTAATCGAATAGTTCTTATTTATTCTAGGAAAACTTTTAATCTGCTTTTAATGGGGAAAAATGGCAAATACATTTATAGAGACGCAATAGAAATCTCACGTAACAATTCCTTTCTTGCTCTATGATCTTTCTGATAATTTTCTGATGTTTATTTTTTTTTCTTAGAAAGACTTTGACGAATATATAATACAATTTTTCAAATTCCAAGTGAAATGTCCATAACTTTATAAGCAAGTCTCATGAAAATTTAAGATGTGTGTATCAACTTCTAGCATGGAAACTACATATTTATGTTAAAACCCCATATACATTTTATGCTTTGAAAGCTGGTATAATTGAAAATGTAGTTTATTTTCTTCAAACGCATTTTCAAAAAGCAATGTTTATAAATACAAAGTTCTAAGCATGTTGCTCTCTAACATAAGTTGAAAATTCTTAGTTTTTAGAAATTCATTATCCATTTTAGGGCAATTTAACCTATGACCTTTGAAAGGTTAAACACTATTTTAATTGGTTTCAACCCCTCTTTAAGATCATGGGTTAAACACTATTTAACCTATGATCTTAAAGATGGCAAGAGAAGTTTCATCAACGTATAACAAAGCGAATTTTAAAATGTTTTTCTTAAAAATTCAGAAACTCTCGTTAACTCTGAAACTGTGCCAGCTACTCTCTCGTCTGCCCTTGATTTAATTAAACTTAAGTTTATGGTCATTGTTAAATAACTTTCTGTCTTTTTTTTAGGCTTTAATCATGCGACTTCCAAGCAACTTTTTCTGTTCCAACCCGTTCATGACAAGTGTGTCTTCATTCATAATGTGCGACCGTGAATGTAATTGAAATGTTTCTTCTCCAAAATCAGAGCTGTTAACAGGGTCCTCTCGCCGACTTTACCAAAGAGGATAGTGGAGTAATGGCCCTTTTTTTGCCTCCCTTGTTTTTTTCATATCCTTCGCACGTGCTAGAGTGGGCGTTCTGTGTCACTCCCCATCAAGATCACTTACTCAGATAAGCCAACGAGCAACACGTGACCGCAATGTTTGTGCAAGCTGACCCTTAGCTGTATAATGTACCATATGAGGATAAAAAATATAAGCGGGAATTTCGTAATATCCTTTTCGTGAGTACGTTTATGTCTGATTTTATTTTGGTCTTCATACTCTTGTCTTCTTTCACCACGAAGGTGAGGGAGAGTGGGAATGGTTATTAGGATAAGCGTTGAGAAAAGTTCACTGGGCTCGGATTGACATTCTTCTTGGTGATATCATCCTCTCGCAGTTTGGGTTCAGTTTCATTTCTCATATCGTCGCTTAACAGGCAACACCACTTATCTCAATTTTTTGAAATTTCAAAGAGGAAGGTTCAAATGAATTTTTCGCAACCAACAACGAATATTTCTAAGTTTTTTTCCCGTCTGGTTGGAACATGTGGTCTCGTGTTCATAATAGATCTTTAAAAAAATTCAGAAATATTCGTTATTGGTTACGAAAAATTAATTTGAATATTCTTCTTTGTATTTCAAAAAAATGAGAAGGGGTGTTGCTTGTTAACCGACGATATCGCCTGTCTTGGATTGAACTAAAGTGACCATATTTTCTCAACTCCAATCAGGGACGTTCTATAACTCCGTACAATCAGAAACGTAGGTAAGAGGAGGGGAAAGGGGACATCGATAAAATCCGAGACATAAATTTTTAAAACTCGCAACGCAATAATTATAAAAACTTGCAAAAATAAAAAAAGCAAGAACTGGTAAAGATGTAGAAATGGAATATTCTATTGATTTTAATATTTTTCCTTCCAACTTGAGTTATCTACTTCTGTCGTATTAAAGAAACACCATTTTAAGAACCGAAAAGAACAATTTACTTTTATTTCTGTTTTAAATTTATTCAATTTGAAATTGGTTTATTTATTCAAAGAACATGCATACTAGAGGAACTCTAATTACAGTTTTGCATGGCACAAAATGAGCATCAATCAAAAAATTTAAAAGTTATAAATTCTTATAAAAATATATTAAAATATATTAAGAATTTAAAAGTTGTAAACACTTAATCTTAAATACATTAAAGGTATATTGAAAATATAAAGGTGATCAGAAAATCTGTTAAAAATTGTATAAAATTTATATAAAAAGAACTTACCAATGTAATTAAATTGAGGAAGCACCACCTCAAATAGGCGCTTGTGTCTGAAATTTCTGGTCGGTGCTGCAAAATGAATGCATTTATGCATATAAACGCAATTAATCACATGACTAGCCCCCCTTGAGGGCCGCGAGTTTTTGTATGAGAAGCCGCCGTATAAGTAAGCGGGTTCTCGCTTTCCCTGGGGGTATAGTAATAGTGGACTCGAGTTACATCACACTAATGTTAGCGGGTGGAGTGGATGCCCAGGCTGGACCTCACTACCCAAAGGGTTTAAGTGAAGAGCGCAAGCCGAGACCTCCAATGCGCGAGAGAACAGCTCCAGATTTAATACTAGTGACAGTGCATACCTCCTTCGGGAGGGGTCAGGCCTTTGCCGGTGGTGACTATTAGGACTCCGACCTCAGTACTCGAGCTATTGCAGCGGCTGTCATTCAAGTCTCCGAGAACTCTGTTAATGTTAATCCTTTAATCGTCGCGCCCGTCATATTGACGACATCAAATTTTAGGCTTGTAAACTAAAATTTAATAATTAGCTTTATAATTTGACACAAAAATTACATAGAATCCATAAGCATCTCAAGTATTCTATGCTTTCTTAGATGTACGAAAACGACAGCCCCTTTCCAGAACAGAAGGGGTAATTTTATTAGATAGGAAAGAAAATGTGCGATTCTTAAGGGGCTAATCATACGATTGATGACTTTATTAAAAACACAGCAAACAAGAAGGATGTCTCCGGGATTTTAATGAAGGAATATCAAATGGCATATTACGCAGCTAAGATGAAGATATATCCTAAGAACAATAATGATTAGTTTTGTAAAAATAAAAACTCGTGGTTTTACTTTCTACTCGCTCGTGAATCTTGCTTTTATTTTTACAGATACGGTTCTCAAATAACGCTGGAATATTCAAGATTTCAGCGGGCAATACTTTACTTCACACTACGACACACCTCTGACTCCAGAGATAAAAATCTCCGGTTTGCAGTTTGACTGAGTGTTCGTAGAAACTTTATTGTACGAAAAAAAAGTTTACATACAGTGCTTTAACATCGACGGAAATCATGTGAAAATTATAAAAACTATCAAAAATGTGTGTTTACATATGAAAAGAAAGACTCGCAAAACAAAAACCATTTTAAGACAGGTCTCAAAAGTTCTCTGCATCTATATATTTGTAGGAGGACAGATTAGGGTCCTAGGTATTGAACCTCTAGAGGGTCTTAGTCCATAAGTTTGAAGTTTTGGTGAAGGAGAGAAATCTGGTCGGAATTCGAGATACTGAAATATAAAACTTTTAAAGCTAGTTTATTTGAAAAATCTGTAGTTTTGCGCTTGAGTAATCCAAATTTTTTATATGCTTCTGAGACTATACCATCAATATGTTGTTAGAAATTAAGTCTTATGTCAAAAATAACTCCTAAATCAGTAATTAGCTTACCTTATTTAAAAATTAAGTCTAATTAATTCTCTTAAGGCGATCCATTTGTTTCTGAGTAAAATCTGGACCATTTAATTCAAATTCATCCTCGTCACCCGACTACAGCCCAAAATGATGAGATCTGCCCTAAAGTAATCTTGTAGCTTCGAAGCGGGACGGTGAGTCAAACTAAACAAATCGGAGCAAATTAACAAATATTCAAGCCTATGTAGGATATGGAATAGAAAAGTAAAATAATTTAAAACAATTTAACATTGATCAAACCAAATGTTTTCGTAGCATTCATAGTTCAAGAAGAAAAAAGTAAAGAAAGAATTTAACATACAGAAAGTCTCTAAAACGATAACAATCAAAGTGCGGAGAAAGACGCGCCTTATTCTTAAAATTCGACCTTTGAACTTTCGGCGGACCTTGATATTTATGACTTCTCGCACACCTCAAACTTGAATCTTTCCGAGACCCTCATTGTTGCCGATCCGAAAGCTTTCGACTCGTACTCACCCGAAAAAACATTCTTGAGCGCTTTGTAAATAATAAAATTTCATTGCATAATCTTCTTGTATCATTTATGATTTTATGTAGTTTTTAATAATTCTTGCATTGACCAAAATGTCATTCAGTTTTGACATGCTAATCGAATAATTGAACAGAAGAGGAACATCTTAATTGCACTCCAGAAAGAGCGTGTTTTTTATACTTCTCTTAAATTACATACACAAGCTAATGAATGGGCTTTTCTTTAACCCTATTTAGCTTTCACACATAAAGAAATGTTTTTATTCATATAGCCAAAATTCAAACACACTATACTGTGAAAGTGAGTTAGTTTTCCCAATTATTATGATTTTTTTCTGTATTTAAACATCTATTTCTGTCTCCACTTCGATGGAAGTTTCTTTTTTAAAAAAAATTTAATTATTAGTCTTTTATTATTTTTCCGTAATCTATTTTAATTACAATCAATCACATTGACTACAATTATCACTGCGCTCCAAGTTTTTGTTTGTCCACTGCTATCGTTTTTATTTATGAATAATTTGGTTATTTCATGTGTAACGATTTCTTTCGCAATAATTACCTTTGGCCCGACGCGACAAATCTAATAAGCACACATCTCACGTTTTCTTATTGTCAATGACAATTCAGGTTGGAAGTATCTTCGAGCGACCATATCATCAGTAAATGTCGTAACACACATTTCTACTCGCCTGAAGGTTATAGAAAAATTGCCATGAAATTAAACAATTTTCATTTCAAATAAAGATCTTAATTATAGAACAGCAAATCGAATAGAAAATAATTACGGAATAGAAATTGATAAACAGTGTTTAAAGTAAATTACCGTTCAAATATGTCATATACTTTTAAGTAAAATTGGATCATATTCTGGACTATTGAACTCGTTGTAATGATACCCTGCGTAGCTTTTCATGTACTTCCAATTTCAGTCGTCGTTGACCATAATTATGGCCTCTAAAATTTACGGAAGGTTCATGCATACTATTTTTGCAATTTATTTTATTCTTTCTATGGCTTAGCAATTTTCCATAATTCCTTGTGCATAATGCAATTCCTTTAAATATCATTTGTATCTATTACCTTAAATATACTGGTTACTTTACCCACTTCTATAAATTTTTTGTTAATCTTACTAGTAAAAAACAAATGATAGATACGGAACTTTTTAAGAAATTTTTAATACTTCATGGATTTTAGACGTTTTTGGATTTTGTCCCAATCCCTTATATCTCCTTATCCTTCCCTTAACCAGTATCTCCGACTGCGTTCCCTGTTGCACATTAAATCATTCGTCAGGACGTTTGGCCTGATGTTAAATCACATCATGCCAAACGTCCTCCCTCTGGTGTAGTACGGAAGTTTGAAGATGGGGTGCCAGCTCAGGTGTCATCCTCGTCATCTGACCGCGGCTCAAAATTACGGGGGTGGTCCCTAAATAGCCCTCGTGTCGCTTCAGAATGAAACGTTAATAAACTAATAATATGCAGCAATTTATTCTCATCCTTTTCTCGGAAGGTTAATGTGTATCAAGTTCATATAAACGGTTGACCTTCAGTGAAACTGGAATGCGAATAAATGATACTTCTTCAGTTAAGACTCAAACACCACATCGCCGCATTTCCAAGGAATGCTGCACAGATGTTCTGCCTTGCTATTGTTTTTAAATAATATCCTATTGTAATCATCTCTAGTCTCGTGTTGCTTCAAAGCAAGACATTAATATAATTAAACTAAACCGTCTCAGAAAATTTTGTCGCTTTAGAGATTCAGCTTTTATTTTCTTTAGTGTAGGATAGCGACAGGAAAGGTTCCAAGCCTTGCCCTAAAACTTGAAAGCTGACAGAAGAGATTCGTGTCTTTCAGCATGAATTTTACGCCAAATTGAAGGTGGGCATATTCATTCAAATTCCTGAAGGCTGCACTCCATTCATTATTTTTAAAAAGACATCGTAATTCCGACCTTTGTGTGGGGTCAAAATGTGTCAAGGCTTCGGCAGCGACTTTCACCCTGTGTAAGCGTCAACGCACTCTTTGTAAATGGTAGTAAATTGTTGCGTTTCTCTTTTTGCTTCGATCCTGCAACCTTTCAGACACGGCTGGTTTCTTTTCTGGTTGCAGAGAATCGCCATGGCAAAGAAACCATTCATCATCTTGCGACTTTTTAAGAAAACGGTGTTAAAAATGTGTTCTCCTTGTAAATGAGGAATATTTTAAGCGTTATCGGTCTTAAGCAAATATGCGATTGAATTCCAGTGAGTAAGCGTCTTACGCAATGAAATGCTTGCGTAAAATGATATTCGTCTGCTATACTTTAAATAACTTGGAATGGTTGTAGTTATGTGAGCCCGAGGGAGTCGCGGGCGTTATGAGGTCACAAAGACCCCGCGCCCCTGACAGATTTTGCAACATGAAAAATGATTGCATTGATTTTCTTAACAAAAACAAAATTTTCGACGAATTTTGCCTTCCAGGATTACAATATTTAAAAATAATTTATTAAAATTGTATCCAAATTGTTTACTGTTCTGGAAATTTTACTGATCTTGCCAATTACCGTCTCATCTGCAGAAAGATCGTTCTCAAGACTGAAAAAAAAACTATTTTAGATTTAGCATTTGTCAAGAACTATTTACCTCCTTAACCGTTTTATCTATCGAATTCAAACTAATAAAAAAAACTAAATTATATTATCAACGAATTTGTTATAAAAAGCTGTAAGAAAATGAAACAAAAGTCGCATATTATAATCTTATTCTAATAAGTCGCATGCCAAAATGTAATTTTGTTTTTGAAGCATTTATTTTATTTATTAATGTGTGATTGAAATGTTAACTTTATAGAATAATTTAATTATCAATCATTTGATGCATTCCTTAATTCCTTACTATACCAAATTGTGCATTGTAATAAATAATAAAATGCAATAAATTATTTTGTCAGAAGAAATTCGTTTCAAGGCCCAGCAAGTCAACTCTGCACCAGACCCCGCCTCTTTTCGGGCCGGACCTATACGTGAGAATGTAGAGTTAAACTATAAGATTCACATTTAGAAAGAAATAAAATTAAAATTTGGTATGTTCATATTCCTAACTTCGAAAATCCAAACTGTTTAACCGAACAGAGGGCCGCCATTACCCCTCTGGATGAGTCTCAGCTTCAAAATCGGAGGATCGCAGGCTGCAAACTCTATACCACGGAAAATCTACCTTATATACAGATCTGCTATTTGTTAAACCTGTCGAAAGTCGGACCGCTAGTGCAGGTATAGTTATTAAATAATAAGTATTCACTTGGAGAAAAAAATTAACTAACTTTTTTATTCCCTTGTGTTTTCTTGTTTCTGCCATGATCAACTCTGATTTGGCGTACCATCAACTGGTCCTTCGCGTATCCCCAGGGGTACGCGTACCACAGGTTGGGAACCTGTGCGCTAGTGTGATGCGGAATATTGGAGAGGGGCATGCAGGCTCCAGTGTCGTCCTCGTCGTCATTTGACCATGATTCAAAGTTATAAGATCCGTCCAAAAATGGCCTTCTTGTAGCTTCTGAATGGGACGTTAATCTAACTAAACTAGCCAAATGGAACTACCTGCAAATAATCAATTGCACTAGTACATAAATATAGAAAAAAATCCAATTAAAAAATCGGCTTGATTGAACTCCAACTTTCTCGTAAATTTTCAGATGAGGCGATCACTTATATTATGTGGCCAAAAATGATAGTGCCTTAGGTATTATACAACGTAACATTATCTTGTGGCATCCATAAAAAATCCTTAAAATGTAGAAATTACTTTCGGCTGATGGTTAATCACTGCCGTTTTATAATTTCTTAATTTTGATACTTTTGGCAAATACCTCGGAAACTTTTATTAGAGAAAACGAGTTTTACCCTATCTGAAAATTCATATGATTATTACAAAGAATCCATCAAATCTCAAATATAGTATTTTATTTTAATTTAAATACGCGTACTCTCTCTCGTATTTTTTTCATGGTTACGGAAGAAAAAATTTAAACGATCAAATGGGAATGTGCTAAAATAAACGATCAGAAAGTTAAAATAAAGATCCACGGAAATAACAAATCAACATCCTATTTTCATTTTAAATGCTTCAAAATAATCTGTAAAGTATCTTTTTCAACCCAAAAATTTGCCAACCCAAACAACCAGACCAATTCAGACAATTTCAAAGAGTTACGTGCCCTCACTGAAATATTTTTTTCTCATAAACGTTCACGATTCCGAAGGAAATTCAACCCCGTAATTGTTTACTAAATATGCATAATATAATCTTCAGTAAATGTAAAAATGTAAAAATTTTTAAAACCTTTCAATTTGCTATATTAGAACTAGGAGTCAACAAAATGTCGTTTTCTTTTGAACATCCTCATTTAACTTTCAATTCCAAATCGATACGTTTCTGTTTATAAATAGATTGCAATAGACAATTAATAGACAAGTCCTAAGCAATTTTATTTTCAACAACAGAGATGATTATTAATGAAATCCTAAGTTAACTCATAAAGCCCATGCATCAAACGGATTTTAATCAAGTGCCTTTGAGTGAGAGACGAGCTTATCGAAATCGCAGTTGACATACCTTTAACAACGATTTTTACCCTACCTTAAAATTCATAGAATTATTACAAAGAATTCATCTTATCTTCAACAAATGCAAAATATATGGAAATATTTTCGAATGGCTTATAATTTTCAGTATTGGAGCTAGAACTCAACAAAATGCCATTTTGTTCTTTTGAACATATTGATTTGGAATTGAAAGTTAAATCATTAAGTTTCTATTTATAAATAGATTGTAATAGACCATTAATAGACAAATCCTAAGCAATTTTACTTTCAACAACAGAGATGATTAATAGCGAAATCCTAATTTATCTTATAAAGCTTCTGCATTAAATGGATTTTAATCAAGTGCTTTTGAATGAGAGAGTTGATTGAAATCAGGTGTCATATTTTCAAACTAAGTGCCAAAGCGACGCTTTCCTGCGAACCGACCTTTTAAAATCGAACAATGCCGGTGTTATAAAAGGCTGGAGGGCATCTTTTCGGAATAAAACGAATTGATAACGAACATCATCTTGACAAGTGTTCAAAAGTTAATTTAGAGAGTCGAAAGTGAGGAACACAATTTTCCGTTAATGAAGCTGTTCGCTGTCACTTTCTGAGATATTTTAATTATGAATTTTCTCCAGAAATATTGGGGGTTTTATTATTCAGGGAGCTAACTATAGGTGGGGAAGAGATTATATCTTGGAATAGATTTTCAGTTCTCCGATACCTTTTAATATTTAAATTTAGTTTCTACATTGTTCTGAGAAAACTTAGTTTCTAGTTGAAGAGCTGCGAGTACTTAATGCAAATGTGGAAGAGAGGTTTTATTTTGCTTTCTGAATGCGTGACCTTTCCCGATAATATCAAGTTCGTTTTCATGCTGTTTTTCATAGAACCCGAATTTATATATCGGGGTTGATGTCTCTGGTATTGTATTTCTGAAACAATTGTATCCTTGAAAAATTCTTAATTTTTGAAGCTCGACCCTGAAATTGCTTTATTCTTTGGGCTTGGGCCCGAAATATTTTCTGCTTCATTTACCACAGGCTGGCTTCTTTGCCATTTAAATTAATTTCTCTGTGGATGTACAAAGTGAAGTCGAAGATGGTCGTATAAAAGAGAAATAGGAGATTGCGTATAGAATCTAAAGAGGACTCCAAGTGGTGTGGTGCTCAATAGATTGGAATAGGTTCCGTTTTGAATTGAAACTTCGCACATTTGGATACAATTTTCATAAGTGAACCCTAAAATAATGCAATATTCGGCCCTAATATATTGCAGAACTGCATCCAATTGTTATTGCTTTCTATCTGTATTGAAAAAAAAAATAAATTGGTATGTTCCGAATGTTTTTCTATAATTTAAAATAATCCTTTATAAAAAAAACTTTAATAAAAATGCTTTTCCATTTCTGTTAGATTCAGATCTGAAGTGTCGCACTTTCCAGACAGATGCGGGTCTCTATCTGTCAGTTGAACAGCTTCGGGCAAATATTTGCGTAATGAAGTTAATCCTGCATTTATTTACCCTATTTTAAAATAGTACTAATTAAATTTATCCCGCGTGTTTATTAAAAATTAACTAAAGAAATGTTTCTTTTCATCTGGTGTAGTTGATTGCATTTGCCATTTTCTTTACCTTCGGTGATACGTCAAATCCAAAAGGTTGAGAAACGCTATTATTTAAGAACTTGCAGCTCTTGGACGCTTCGGCATTTCAGGGTTTTAGAAAAGAAAAGGAGGGTGAAAATTTGCATTTCTCTGTTTCTTTGAGGGGGAAAAATGGCCCAGTTTGCAGTTTGATCTGCTATCGGTACAGATAGAGCGTAGGTTGGATTTCCATCACGGCCCAGCAGGAGTGATTGTCACCTGACCTCCAGGTGAATGACGAAAAAATGGCGAAAAATGACGAATTTTCGAAACCACTTCCTGAAGAGCGACCGCACCTGACCTTTCGCCAGGGAGTGGTCAGCTTAGAACGTGAGTGGAAAACGTCTCGGGATGGGTACAGGCGGTTGCATTGTTGTTCTGGGAATAATGGGCAAGTCTTCAGAATGATCTACCTCTTGTTTGTGGTTATTGGAACAATGTAATGATTCAGGATCGTCTGAAAAGATTGTTTTTCGTGGAAGAAACGTACCTTAAATATATCTCATATCGATTCGAATGACATGAATAATGGTCTAAACCAAATACTGCTGATAGATATTTCGTAAAGTCTGCTGGTAAAACTGGATTATAGAATTCCATTAAAAGCAACCATCTATAAATTTTGATCTTGCATCAATAATCTTGTGCATTATAACATCTGTATCAGTTTATTTTTTTCACTAAAGATGAAACTGGGAAAGCGTATATCGCTTTGTATGCATGTGCGGTGATAAGCGCCATACTTGTTTCCAGCAAGTCCATAGTATTATTTCTTTCTGTTACAAATTTAAGCTGAACTTTTACATGATCTGGAGACACTAAAACATTTCGGAGTGCAACTAACAGTTTGTGATAAAAGCAGTTACGGGACGACGCGTGTGCATGGTATAAGCGAGACAGAAAAGAAAATGTATACAGTATTTTTTGTAAATAGTTTGAGTTTCGTTAATTATCAACTTTAGTCTTACTAAATAAAAAAATGTGACCACGTTTTAAGATTAAATGACTTAATGGTTTTTTTTTTTGCTTAATTCTACCAATTTAAAAACACCTGTGGGTGAAACTGGATTATAGAATCCCATCAAAAGCAATCATCCATGAATTTTGAGCTTACGTCAATAATTCTATGCATTGTAACAACCGTATCAACTTATTTTTCCCTCAAAAAATCGAGTTTTGTCCATTTAATATTTTAAAATGTATTCATCGCGCTTCTTTAGACATCATTAAAATAAAAGAGTTACATGACGTAAAGGATTCTTTTCATTGCCCGTATGAGTAATCTACCTAAAGAACTTTCTATCATTCTTAATTTCTTGGCAGCCAAATTTTTTCCAGCGCTTATAGTTTTCAAATCTTTCTAATATTAATGCGATATTTCTTTATTGTACGGCAGAAGCTCACAATCTAGGGTATACATACACTGTAAAAAAAATAGTGTAACACAACACTAAAAATGGTGGCACTTACTTTAAACCAAAAGTGGTGAAGTAAAACACCAACAATTATTCTTTGTGTAGTGAAACACCAAAGATAATTTTTGATGTACTCAAACACCAGGAATGTTCCTTCACACTACTTTTGGTGTAAAGTAGTTGCCACCATTTTTGGAGTTCAGTAACATTAAATCTATAAAAAAAATCAGTCTGTAAGATTCAGTAGCTCCGACAGGTTCTAAACTGAAATCAACAAAAAATTATTTAAAATAATCCAAATAAAACTTTGAGCCGCAAGAGTGAAAATAAATATTCGGACACAAGAACACACTATTCCATTTTAACTCAAAGACCGTGCGAATTATATTAAAACAGTAAACAAATAAGAATAAAAAAAAGTTCATCTGTTGTATTATCGTCTGCTTGTTTCAGGTGGGGAAAAAATATGCCAAATATTTACATCCATAAAAAACAAAATATCGAATATTAATGAATGAAATATCAAAATAGGCTAAAATTTTCCAGTGCTTTCAAGTATATACAATTTTTAACTGTATCATTAATGAGTAAAAAGATAGAAATTTGAACTTCAATAAAAAGTTTGAAAAAAAGATGAGAAAAAAAGGGTTGCAACAAAAATGTCCTGAAATAATGCATGCCAAGAATTGTGCCAAATTAATATTTCTTCTTTTTTCACATTTGTGCATTTCTTAGGTTTTTCTTTTTTGTAATGTAAATTTAATAAATTCGATTTTTCTGATTTAATTCTTCAGGATTATTGACTCTTTTATTAGAATTGATATTAATTTGTTTTTCCCACTTGAAACAAAATTTTAAAAAATCATTGGTGAGAACTTTTTAGTTCTGTTGGAGAATTTCATATTATACTGAACAATTCCACAGGAATGCAGATTTTGCTTTACTTAATAACATTTTATTTAAAACAGGCATTGAGGCAAATGAAATATTGTTCTACAAGTTAAAATGTCAAGGATTATATTGGTAACCCAGGCTGTTATTTCTTCACCAGTTAAAAGCCAATGAACTTATGCTTTTTCTAAATGTATTTCATCAGAAGCTCAGAATATTATACATTATTGCATTTCAAAACGAAATTTTTGTGATACAATTTAGAATAACAACAAATAATTAAGGATGCATACACCGATTCAAAAAATAAAATTGTTTCGTAATTCAAACTTACGGAGAATATTAATGAGGACGAATTTGAACTAGGCTTAGTAAAGAAAATTTCCGAAGCATAGCATGTGTAATATACAAATTAAATGTCATAAAATTCTTAAATACAAATGACATACATATAAATAAAGTTATATTTTTCTTATGAAAACTTAATTATCTTTATTACACGAAAAAAACATGCATACCTCTTATAACAACCAAAGGAACGGCTAAGAAAATCAGGCTGTTTACAAATAATCTATCTTTGGCATCGGAGAGTTTCCAAACGTAGGTACGCCAAAATTGGTGTTTCCACAGGTGAAAATAATTCACGAATGGTGTCGAATGCGTGTGAGCATGGTGTAAGGATTCTCCAGTATTGGTGTTTGATGCAAATCACACCACTTAAAATGTATATGAACGCTTGATTTGGTGTTAACTTGAAATAAAGTGTTTGTTCACACTGTTTTTAAGGTTTGTCAAGACCAAATTTGGAGTGACATTACTCCACAGTTTTTACAGTGTAACCACTGTAAGATTTTTGACTCCGCCTTGAAACCGGAAAAAATTATCATGTCTATATATATAGGGGAAAGTCGCCGAAATTGGACCACTTGGATATTTTCCAGTGCAAAGACAATTATTTTTGCTGAATTTTCGAGAAAAGGATGAGAATAAATTACTGCATATTACTGTATTGGAGGCATTTGGAAGAAGAAAGTTTTTATTGAAGATTTAATAATCTTTAACTTGAAATGCTTTTTTTATTTGACGTGTCTCTAATGAAGTAAAATTTCCAAATAATAACATTGATATATAAATAAAACAACTGGAAATTAAAATAAAATTCTCTGTTCCTAATATTTTATTCTGCTTTAAGAAATTTTATTTTCTTATGGATACGTTCCAGTAGCCAAAATTAAATTAAAAAAAAATAAAATACGAATAGAAAAAGCAAGTCAAGAGCAAATAAATCTCCTCACCATCATAAACAAGAATATTTAAAAATCTATCGCACATGAAAAAATTGATTGGAAAAAACATCTCCAGTTAATCGCAGGCTTGCAAGATAGCGTCATGAATATAAATAAAGGACTCTTAAATTATGTGCAAAACAGTGAATGAAACAAATTTGATTGCCGCAACACCTTTTAGAACGCAATTTATTATAACGACGTCCCACGGATATATTTTATGGAGATTTTTTTGCACAAACTCTTTAACTATGTGAATATTTATGCACTTCGAAAGGAATTTTAAAGAATTCCCCATAATTTTTATGAAAGCATTTTGCATATGATTTTACTGCACGAAAATGAGACTCCAATATTTAAATGAAATCTTAAGCAGTCAAAATAATAAATTTTGAGATTAAAATCAAAACATTTAGTATATAAATTGTGATTCAGTCTACCTTAACTCTTAAAAGCCGATTTTTTTAAAAACTAATTTTAAAATGTTTTTTTGACTTTCGTTTCTTGAATAAAACATTGAAAATATACTTTAAAAAATTATTTTGTTTTAAGTATGGTTTATGGATAAAAAACAGTTTGTTACCAACTGACAACACTGCACTTTATTTCGGAAAAAAATTTTCTTGATAAAATTCTATAATGTCAATCTTACGAAATGACTTCGTTTTTATAAGCAATTCTTTGTTGAATATCCAGCTGTTTAACACAAAGCGTCACCAAACTTTGTAAAAGATGGCGTCATAAAATGTGTTGACTGTAATGCCTTGTTCAGAACCCTTGTACAACAACAGAATGACCATGAAATCTTTCGGCCATGATATTGGACAGCGTTTCTTTCGCAATTCGGATTCCTCCTAACATAACTCTTGAAAAACTAGCGTGGGTTGGACACGCTATCGGTTTAGTACCTCATATAAAACCTTCCCGCTGTCTCAAGTTGCGATTTCATTGTGTAGATAATATCAGGTTTTTCTGGCTTCATCCGTCTTATTATTCATCCACGAATCTAAAACACTGGTTTATAATTGAGGAAAGGGATCCAAAATAAGTACTTCTTAATTGTGCAATTTGCCGTGCGAATATTTTTGAAGAATGTTTTGGAAACGGAACGAATTTTAATAATGAAAAGCATCACATGCACTGAACATAAGCAAGCGTTTCCTAATTATAAGTATGATGTCAGATGTTTTGTATGAAGATCTACTTTTTTTTAATTATGATGTAATGCAACAGTCCTTGAACAGGTGCTGGAAGATACTGCTGATTTATAATGCCCATGAAGTTTCGTTGATGAAATGGTCCAAAATATCTTGGAAATGAGAGGTTTGATTTACATAAAACAAGAGCTTGTGCAGAATTTTTAAGGTTTTTAGAACCAACTGAAATAAACACTCTAATATAAGTCCACTCTGTGTTGAAAGAATTAAAAGAATAGCCGATTTCTCATTCTATAAACCAACAGGAGAAAAGCGTACGCCCACTGATTGACGCTGCATCGATAGGAAAAGGTATACCATAATCTTCTTTAAAAACTGGACGCATTTTTTTCATTTATTTCGTTTTCTTTGTTGGCAATAGAATGTTCAAGGTGAAAAAGAAATATCTTACTTCAGTGCTTGAAAAGCGGATACTGTAGTAACGTGTTTTTAAAGAAATTTCATATTATTGACTACTAAGAATGTTTTAGAATTATTTCAAAATTTTCAAGTTCAAAACATGGTTGGGATCCATAAGTTTGGAACTCCGAGTTTGTGACTAAATATGGTAACCCAAAATATCAGAATGCTTTAAAAATGTCAACTATCTTCGACTTTGCGATATAAATGCTAGATTTTCGATGTTGAGTTGCATACCTATCACGCAAATTATAAGAAAACTGAAAATTAAAAATAATTAACAAATTCTTACTTTAAAATTCTTTAAGCTAAGTTCAAATAAAAATTTAAATAATTTTATTGAGATTTTTAAGGATAATTTCGATTTATTTATTTCATTTAATCCCTCAAGCAGAAATTAATGAATTTTATTGGTTTCGTTCTTTAATAAAATCCTTTGACGTGAACTTTTTGAAGTCGTTTAGTGTGATTTCGCTATTCCGCTTTCAGCCTTCTTCCGATCGCCGAATCTTTTTATTCCTCGGAGAGTGAATGAAAGGCGAGTTGAACATTTCTTTAAAAACTAATTGATGAAGTTTGGAGAGAATGCCATCAGTAGCGAAGACACCAGTGGCGTATATATTGTAGCTTCCTTTTCATTTCGGTGCTGTACCTTTTCCCTTTAAATTTGTTCATAATCCTTAAATTTCTTCATAGCGTAACTGCTGGGTTACCTCTCTCGCGATGGGCGAAGCTTGCTTTATTACTTTCTCGTATACGAAGTATACAAAGAGAAAGTATTGTAATCGTCAAAAAATTCGAACTCGAGATTTTGACGGATCTCCACGTTTTAACCTCCCTGAGTCCGAAAAACACAATTTTGGAATTATGTCTGTCTGTCTGTATGTCTGTCTGTGTGTGTGTGTCTGTCTGTGTGTGTCTGTCTGTGTGTGTCTGTCTGTGAACACGATAACTCGAAAACTATTAGAGCTACGGGGATGAAATTTGGTATGTGGTCTTTGAACATAATTTGTAGGTTTCTATCAAATTTTGGATAAAATCCGTCTATGGTAAGTCTGCCTGTCTGTCCGCGGTCATGCGAACACTATAACTCAAAAACTTGAATAGCTAGATGGATAAAATTTAGTACACAGTTTTATCATCATGAATGTAGGTCCGTTTAAAATTTTGGTCCAAATCCGTCAAAGGGTTGACTGTCTGTTGGTCTCTATAATTTACTTTTGAAAAGAATCCGTCATCTCCACGCGCATGCGTACAGGAGCAATCTTCTGTGCACGCGAAAGCTATGGAGCGAATTACGTCAGTTTGTCCTTGAGCCGGTAAGAGCGGAAAATCGATACGCATCTCTTTGAATTTGATTCTTTACCAAGATATTTTTCAATCACTATAATGAAAAGCCTTCTGATAGCCATTGGATTCTGGGTAACAGTAGGTTCGAATTTTTTTAGCCACGCGGGGGAAGGGGAAACGGCACCTTTTTGGGGAAGTATACGAGAAAGTTAAGGGGAGAACACTTCCGTTGGTTAAATTAGCAGCCATTTTGCTTCTTACAATTGGCAACTTAACACTCTTTAGCGATGAGAGGGTTCCAATTCATAAATGTCAACCTAGAGTTTTGCCTTCGCTTGTTGATTTATAAAATTATTTTGCTGTTGAGCACTCTACATTCTTCATTTATTCACTTATTTTTACTTCCTCGTATGCGAAGTATACAAAGAGAAAGTATTGTAATCGTCGAAAAATTCGAACTCGAGATTTTGACGAATCTCCACGTCTTAGACCTCCCTGAGCCCGAAAATCACAATTTTGAAATTATGTCTGTCTGTCTGTGAACACGATAACTCGAAAACTAGTAGAGCTACGGGGATGAAATTTGGTATGTGATCTTAACACATAATTTGTATGTTTCTATCAAATTTTGGACAAAATCCGTCTACGGGAAGTCTGTCTGTCCGCGTTCATGTGAACTCTATAACTCAAAACCTTAAATAGCTGGATCTATAAAATTTGGTGCACAGTTTTGTCATCAGAAATGTAGGTCCGTATAAAATTTTCGGCCAAATCCGGCAAAGGGTTGACCGTCTGTCGGTCTGTATAATCGCATACTTTTGAACGCCATAACTTCTTAAAAAATAACTTGGATGAATGAAATTTTGTATATGGCCTTCGAACCTTAATTGTAGATTGGTGTCCAATTTTTTTGTCAATCGGTTTAAAAAAGTGCGTTCAAATTGCATTTTCGCTGTTTTCACCATTCTACGATGCAAAAAAGGCCCGACCGGTACGTACCGTTTTCCACTCTACTTTCGCCTTGTACGCCAAACCACGAAACTCGCGGTATGACCTTTCGCTTATATTTTCCTCCACTGCGTTAGGGACGTTTGTTCGTTTTATTGCCTTTTAGTTCATTTTTCTCTATATGTGGGAGTATACGAGAAAGTTTTGGGGAGACCACTCCCGCTGGTCATTCTAAAAAACAAGAAAAAAGTCTCCAAGAAAATCCATTTCTTAAAACTTATTTTCATTGCATTGACACTGGACAGTAGTGTTGGTATTGGAATTGAACAACGGACGTAATTCTATAAAAAATCGGCATAAAACAGAGTTAACTGTACTATCGCGTAGCTTTTTCATGGTGGTTTACGGAATAATCCGATATACTCCTATAAGTCATTCGTTTGATACAGCCGCTGTCTGTAAATTTCTGGAGCCGCGGTGGCATAGTTTTAAGGTCTCGGCTTCAGGCCAAATGGTTTCAAATTCGAAACTCGATCCCACTCAAGATCCGTCGTGTATTGGGCCTTTTGCATCGTAAAATCTTATCCGTCGTAACGTGTATTGGGCCTTTTGCATGCTAAATCATACGAAGAGGGTTAAATATGATGCAGAAGTTTGGAGAGGGAGTGTTAGCTTGGGTGACGTCCTCGTCATCTGAACTCGGTTCAAAATTAGGAGCTCCGTCCCAAAATAACCCTCGTTGTGCTTCAAAACGGGACGTTAATATAACTAAACTAAATTAAACTGTAAATTTCTGTTTTCCAAACATCGTATCCGCCTACGTTAAAAACCCATTTTTGACCGAAAATCACAAATTTTTTTAATGCCTTATCTGAAAGCCTATTGTTTTCAGTTTTCAAAACAGTTTTTATTTTACATCTATGATTACCAGAAGTGAAATTACAGACATTTTAGTAGAACTTGTCAGTTGATAATGGAATAGTAAATAATACGATAAAGAAGAATTTTTCAATGTTTTACTTAAGATATTTAAATTTTATTGTTTATTTTTGTTTTATACTATTTTCTATATACCAAATATTATTTTGAAAGATTTTCAGTGTGAATTTCGTTGTTTTCTATGACATTGTTGCAAATTTAGGTAGTTTTGAATCATTGCAGTATCTTGATTTTCTGTTAATTACGTAATTTTTGATAATAAACGTAGGAAAAGTACATAAATTGTACTTATGATCAATATCAATCACTAAAAGTATCTTTAAATCAACTAATAGGCATTATAAAGTTATTTGACAGAAAAACAATATTCAAATCTATCGATGGCGGCTGAATGATAGGAAACGATAATGACACATTAGGCTCAAGAAAACGTCTGAAAAAAAAATTTCCAATCTGAAAATTTTTTAAAATGTGCTAAGCTGGCAAAAAATAAGGAGTAGCCTACAAAACTGGAGAGTATTGAAGAAAAATTCTTTTTTCTTCTCATTGTAAATTAAAAACATAAACTTTAAACACATTTCTCTCGAAATGTGAATTTTTGCAAAATTTTCATTTTTCAAACACAATAACTAAAATTCAACTTAAAATATCCGTCTCAAATTTGGCATACATATTATTTATTATATTGTCTAGGTAATGAACCAAAATATAACTGAAATAATGCATCATTAACAAGTTATGTAGCTTTTAAGGTTTGGAAAAAGGCCAAAATTCTTTAAAAATTCATTTTTTCACACTAAAACTCTTATAATTTACATGTTTTTGGAGACATTGCAAAACTTTTGCTTCATGACCTAGCCAATAGTTGAAGGATTATATATACTAAAGTATTTATCATTCTGATAATTTGTTTTTTGAACGAAAGTGTTTGAAAAAAAGTCAAATTTAGGGCAAAAAATTTAAGTTTTTTCAAATATTTAAAAATATATTTAATTCATTTAACTTTTTTCTATGATTTATTAAGTTTTAACATAAATATCTTATAAAAATACAAAAATATTGCTTCAAATATCATTATTTAAAAAAAAGGCCTCCGAACGTAGTCGGATACCTTAATTCAAGATGGATGTTCTATTGAGATTTATTTTCTACGGTTCAGCCTTAAAGTTTAATTGGGTTATTAAAATCTTTGGAAAAGAAGTGCATTTATTAATGAGTCATTGATTTTAAGACTATTATCAAATAGCTAACTTTTGTAACTTTTGGGATTACTCATTTATTCTAGAAGTTTATTCAAATTTTTTTTCTAAAAATACTTGATAGTTTCATGCGATTCTGCACTTATCTGCAGGTATTATTTAAATCATCACGCTGATAGTATATATTGATCATGCTGTATATCTGTGTCGAGATTGTGCTTTTCTTCCTCTATGCATTTTAAACATTTATATAAGTTAAAAACTAAGGAAATTCATCTAAATAAAGACCACAGCCATTTAAATGCAGACTTCAACATGCCATTTGCATAGTAAATCGTAAAGTTGTTGAAATCAAACCAGAATTCTCCCATTTTTAATTGCATCTAAATGCTTTTTTGAATCGTCGTAGCTATCTTTCTTATCGGCAGTAATTGCACCGTTTTCTACTTCTTATTTCTTTTCTGTCGAATGTTCTTCACCTGTACAGAAACTTTGGGATTGGCCTTGGCTATCTGTTTTTAATTTCTTATCAAAACTCTAAATTACGTGGAACTGTCTATCATAACAGCAAACTAAAAATTGTTTACTGTCTCGCATACGAAATACAGGGTGTCCGAATCAAATGTCCCTAATTTGGAGAGGTCGCTATACTTAACAAAAAGTTAAAAAGCATAAGAAAAATGAAAAATTTGAAAACGGTACTCACAAAGTTTTTATTAAAAAATCAGTGCACTTCCGCATGGGCTCCCTTTAGTAGCCCAGGGCCGCGGTGGCCTAGTGGTAAGGTCTCGACCTCGGGACCGGAGGGTCGCAGGTTCGAAACCCGATTCCACTGAAGATCCGCCGTGTATGGGGCCTGTTGCACGCTAAATCATACGTAGTGGCCAAACGTCCTCCCGTTGGTGTGGCGCGGAAGTTTGGAGAGGGGGGTGCCAGCTCAGGTGTCGTCCTCGTCATCTGACCGCGGTTCAAAATTACGAGGTCCGTCCCTAAACAGCCCTCGTGTTGCTTCAAAACGGGACGTTAATATAACCTAACCTAACCTAACCTAACCTAACCTCCTTTAGTAGCCCTGAGGATATCCAGCCGGTAGTCCTGTTCCAGCAAAATGCTCGAACATTCGTGCCCCATCATCTTGTTGGAAGATAACAGTGGGTTGTAAATGCTGCATTTGGGGTATTGAGTAAATTTGCAACATGTCCAGGTAAATGTTTGCCGTCGCAGAAGTCTCAGCAAAGGAAAATGGTCCTATGATTGTATCATGTAAAAGAGCACACGACACGTTGATTTTTGGACTGTTTCTTTCCACTTCTTGTACTGCATGGGGATTTCTGAGCTCCAAATTATGCGGTTGTGCTTTTATTCACTCTGTTGCTCACATGAGATGTTGCTTCATCTGAAAAAGTGATGCGGTTTAGAAAATCGAGTTCATTTTCGATGCGAGATCTCCGCAGCAAATGCAACACGCTGCAGCAGTTCCTGTACAATCTGCATTATGTACGCATACAGCTTCAGTTTTCATATATACACGAAAAATAAAAATTGTCGCCAAAATCGAGAATTCAGCAGCCAATTTTTCCTAATATCGCCAACGTATCGCTAATAGATTTTTTAAATCAGCTGTTCAAATTAGGGGCATTCGATTCGGACAACTTGTATATAAAGAAGAAATATTGCAGTTGTCAAGCAAAACAATCTCGATAATTTGATGAATCTTCACCTTTCTACGTGAGTCCGAAAATACCATTTTTGAAATTATACCTGTCTGCCTGTGAACCCGAGATCTCAAAAACTTTACAAGCTAGGCTAAGGAAAATTCGCATGCTTTCTTTTCATTAAATTTCTATCGAATTTTGGACGAAATCCGCTGAAAGGTGGTCCTTCTGTATGCTTGTGAACATATCTCAGTAATACAACTAGCTGGATGAATTAAATTAGGCATACGAGTTTCATCGCCAGAAACTATAGAACTAGTTGAAAGTTTTGACTCACAACTTTAGATATAGGAGAAGGTTGCGGAATTTTGACTACCAGGACATTTTTTAATGTACAGTGATAAAGAAGCAATTGCATTAAAAACAAATATAATTTTTCTGTAGTTTATTTGTGTTCAAAATAATGTAATTATAAAGTGGAAATATAACGCATCATTTATAACAAACTAGTTCATCAAGAGAAAAAAAGTCGCAATTAAAGAAAGTAGAAACAAGTGTACTTTATATTGCTTGTTTATTTAATATTAAGTTTCACTTTTTTTCATTGATACTTGAGAATTCTTCAATATTTAGTATTAAATTCTTTTTTTAACTTTGTCTCAATGAATATTTTTTGGAAAACATTAGTTAATTTTTCAATAGTAGTAGAGGTTTTCAAAGAAAACGTAATTAACCTTCATGCAACGAATCCGGAAGTTCTTTCGAAAATATTTGTTAGCTCAACGAATCTAAATATCAGCAAAGATTATGCAATTTTATAATTAGTTTATTTAATGCATGAATTATAAAAAAGTAATTGTTATTAATATAAATATATACTTTTGATCATTAAAAGTATGCGAAATCCTTTATTTTAAAACGTATTGACGGTTGGTTGAAGTTCGTTTAGTTTAGTTATATTAACGTCCCGTTTCGAAGCAAGACGAGGTCTATTTGGGAATGGACCTCGTAGTTTTGAACCGCTGTCAGATGACGAGGACGACACCTGAGCTGGCACTCACCTCTCCAAACTTCCGCACCACACTTGAGGGAGGACGTTTGATCACCTACGTTTGATTTAACGTCCAACAGACCCAATACACGATGGAGCTTTTATGGAATACGGTTGGTTGAAATTTACGAGTGCAATATGTGATACTTTCACAAGGCTCCCAAGAAATCCAGAGATTCTCGATTCCGATTAATAAAAATAAAACGCAATCTTAGCAAACAGGCCAACAAACATGATGCGGATAAAGTTTAATTTTCCATACTGTCTTAAATAATGCCAGTCTTTGTAAAGCACAACCTTTTGAACTAAAAATATGTTAATAAAAAAAATCCATCAATCAATCAGCCACTCCCCCATTCTACTCCCCTACGGCTTTTCTTTCCATAAATTTACAATATTTAAAATATCGTTCGAGAAAAGATTAAATTTTAATACCATTTAACGAAGAGTTCAACGGCTTAATTTTTTGAATATTGTATTCTAAGAAACATGTGCCTTCCGTTTCTCGTCTGCAGTAAAGAGGTTGAACTCATGAATCAAACTTATTAGACAGTTATTTCTTAATAGAGGAGTAATAACCGTGCCTGAATCTGTATTTGCCACAGTTTTAGTTTCAAGAACAAGATACGATACACATATTTAAATCTAAATAATAGCGATTTTTGATTATTTATTAAAAGCAGGTGTTTTAGATCAGAAGTAGTAACTCGATGACATCAGTTTCCAGGCTTCTTATAAAATATTCATTTGAAATGACAGATATCATCTTAACTGGGTCACCTGGAACAGGTGTTTTGTCTACGCTATGCCGTTTCATCACCCTCTTTCATTAGACAAAAATATGGAAGAAAAATCTAGCACGTCTGTCATGACGCTGTTGAGTCAAGTTTACTTTATTACACGTTTTCAAATTCTAAACTAGGAAACTCGCGCATACACGTGTAAGGCAAATGCATGTACTTAATCCATCATTGCGTCTTTTGCATTAATTAAAAAATTATAAAAGTATTTCGAGATAGAAATTTCTTACTTTCTCGTTTATGAAGTATACGTAAAGTATTTTAATCATCAACTTCAACCTTGAGGTTTGATGAATCTTCAATTTTGCAGCTTTGAGTTCGAAAAGCCTTTCTTGAAATAATTTTTGTGTCGTCTATCCGTAGCGTTGCATGTGTTCCATATATACGGGACTGTCACTGTATTTCAATACTCAGTCCCGTATTACTATTTGTCCAGTTTTCTCCCTTATATTGATCAGATGTAATAAAGTTATATTTGCCATTCCATCCCACAATGCAAATGTGAAGAGAAATTTTCTCTAATGCCAACTCAAAGGTCGGACGAAAGAAACAGGTTGTCAGTGGAGACAAATGAACCAATTTTGAATTATCATTATAGTTTTAAAATGACTTGAGCCCAGTTGTATAATTATGTGAAAGAAGAAAATATTATATTAAGAAAGTAAAATCAACTTCAAAATATGACCGGGCTGAAAAGAATGAGCCTGGCATCTTTTTTATTATTCTACGTGTTCATTTTATTAGATTGCTCTTAGACTTTATTGATATTTTATCAGAGTAAAATAAACCATTACCTACCCAGTTTTTTCATGTTTTATTTATTTTGCACTTAAACGTCCCGTATCAATGCTTGCCAATTATGGCAACCCTATCTATCCGTCCCTTTGTACAGGAATATGATACCTCGAAACGAAATAATTGGGAGATAGTCGGAAAGTTGTCCTTTCAAAAAAGTTGCAGATTTGTTTCAAATGTCGGGCCAAATCCGTGTGCGGGAGGTGGTACATTTCCCTCAAAAAATAATTCGTTTTTCTTTTCTTTTCACTCTACCATGAAACTGCACAAGAAAAAAATCCAGTTTCAAAAATTTCATATGTTCTCTACCATTCATGTTAAATAAAAATATTATACGGATTTTTAATTATTGCATTTTTTCCCTTGCGCCATACCATTCATGTCAAAGGAAAATATTATAGGCATTTTTTAATTTCTGTATTTTAGATGTGTGTTGCCAATCCATGCAGTGAAAATATTAATAGACTTGCTTGTGTTATGAACTATTCAAAATTTTTTTTTAAATAATTGTGGAAATCGTCAATGCAGAAAGTTATTTCGGATTCTTTTAGAGGATTTTCACTAACTAGGGGGCTCTGCCCCCTGATTCAGTTGAGTTGAGACCTATGAATCCTGAAAATATTGCTTGAGTTTTTTTCTCTACAAGAGATTGAGTCAAGGGAATGGAACAACATAGCTTTAACAATAAAACTGTTTGAAGTTGAAAGAGAAGATGTGAAATTAGAAATAATAAAATCTAATATGGAATTATTCATATCTGATAAGTTTAAAGCCTTCTGAGAATATTTATTATTCTAAGAAAATAATGATAAAATAAGGGAGGTAATATTCTGGTTATAAGTAGATTATTAGTTATTTTACTACTAGAATATTTGTGCCTGTCTAAGACGGGCTTTTAAGCCGCCAACAATATCTTGGTTCTGATAGTCACAGATTTACTAACGAAAGTTGTAGTGGAAAATCTCCTTTGTACATTCGCAGAGTGCTTAAGAAATAAGAAAGGCATGAAAAACAGAACTGATGATTCAATTGCCTCTATCTTTCGTTTTATAAATAACTTTACTTTTAACAATAGCCTTCATTTTATCTGAGTGAAAATAATGCAAAATCCACTAACAGAAAAGAATGCATTACCAAAATACAAAATTAAAAAATGCTGAAAGGAAAATTAATTCAAAAAGAATTTATAACATTGAAGATAACGACCTTCCTTTTAAATATTCAATTCAAACATTAAGTACGTAAAAGGAAAGAATTACCGGTGCATGTAATTTCATAACTATTCCAATGAATTATGTTTTGTTTACCGACATTGAAATCTAAATTAGTTACGAAAACTGGATTAAAACTAATAAGTAAGAAACTTTAAAAATACTTATCTGTTTCCTTGTAGTGAAATCGTCCCTATTCATACTGTTTACTAGTGCCTTGGATACTTTAAAGATCCTATTATTTAGAAAAATGATTCAATATTTCCCAAAATTCAGAGAGGGAAAATACACAAACAAAAAAAATGCTGAAAGATTTAGGAAAATAAATTAATTCTGGTATAACTCCTATTTGATATTAAATCACCAAAGAAATCAAAAGGCATCCTGTGCGCATGCTAACTTGTAGACAGATAAAGGAAAATTTATGATCTTATAAGCCGTCAGAATCCCTTTGGCACGTAGCCAAATCACGTGAGCGTTACGGACGTTTCAGCGTAATTATAATATAAATATTCTACTTAATAAATTGTGAAAGGAAAGAAAATTGAATATTTTGTTTTACTGTTTCACTAAATAACAGATATTTAGCAATAACACAGATAACAAAAAAAGAAGAAGAATTGAACTTTTTCAGATTCCATAGCTGATTTAATATATTCAAAATATGTGGACAAAAGATACGAATTCCCGTATTTCGCTGTCGCCTCAGATTCTTAAAGTTGTAACTTTCCACAAAAATGAATTTCACATTTCTTAATTTAAAACTCTGCAATGCACGTGAATAATACACAAGAATATTGGCTTGCGTTATTTACGTATAGCAGATCATGGAAAATAAAAAAATCCCTTTTCGGCAAGCTTGAAGGCAAAGGTAGATTCCTTTACGTTAATGTTACAAAAGTCATGAAATATTACATATTGATCAATACAGACATAGCTAATGACTTTATTGCTTCTACACATTGCAGTATTTACGCTGTCATTCTGTTTTCATGTCATTTGATTTTTTGCTATATCAAGGCTTTTTCATTCCAAAAAGTTATGATAGATTTATCGGTCAGTGCATTGGTCAATTTTTTTTATATCTCAACACATAATCATTCAACAGGTAGGAATCATAAAGAAATAAACATCACAGCAGTGCAAATATCTCCTAGATAACATTAAGCCAGCCTATCTGAAACAGTAGCAAGAAATTGACTCTTGGCACGAATGAAGAAGGACTTTAGATTTAAAAATTAATTTATTTAATCTAGGTTACAATATAATTGTGCGGACATTACTTTGTCATATGGTAATATCACATGCCATGAAACACTTAAATACTACTAAAATGGGCTCAATTAGAGAACTCCCTGGTTACAGAGATAATAGTCACTAAATTCTTAACATATAAGAGAATAAAAATTATTAAACATTGTGAGTGGCAAATTGAATACGTGTTTTTAAAGCATAGGATATGAATGCAGCCAATTTGAACAGCAAATTTAAATCTCCATCGACGGTTAAAACCAAATACTCAGGCAGAAAATCCCAAACAATTTTAAAGTTAAGCAGATATTTTTCAATAGCAAAAAGGATGAAGGGGACTCTTATTTAATTACTCTTATTTTTGGCTACTTTATATTGATTTTATTAAACAAATCATGGTCCCGCCATGTTTAGTTAAATATCAAATTAAAGTATTCTATCAAAAAAATCTATTATCAAATTAACTATTAAAATTATTTGATTAATTAAAATTAACTATCTACTTAATTAAAGTTAAAAAATTAATTGTTACAAAGCTCCACTAAAACCTTTTTTATGGCTTATACTATAAGCCAGCAATCTTTGTTATGATTATCTAATAATTATATTAATTTAAATAAAAGTCACTGTGTATGTTCCACATCTCCTCCTAAACCACTGGACTGATCTCAATCAAACTTTTCAAACTCTTTATTTAAGAAAAGAGAAAGGTCACCTTCAACTTTTCAAAGCCTAAAAGATGCTTAAAATTTCATTTAATTAAAAATTAAGCAAGGCGTTTTTCCGCAATGTCTTTCATTTCCATAAATTTGTTTCTCTCATTTTAATATTTTTTTCAAAATTAATTTTAAACTGAATTCTTAACAATATTCTTGTTGATCAAAAATAATATGAAGAACTGTTTCCAGAAGGAAGAATGCTAAAAGAAAATTTTAAAAGTAGACGATTTAACAATTTATATCGGGACCAGCTATTGATCTATTTTCACGCTTTAAATTAATGAATAATTATATAGTTAATTTAATTGTTTCAAAATATTCATTAAAACTTTTCATTGACTTTAGTAATTGTTAACAAAATTTGAAGTACCTATATAACAAATAATAACGTATGAAGAAAACGGATGTTTTTAAAAATTTTCTGGTTCAATTGATATTCTCATTTTAATTGAAAGCGTTTTAGATCGGAAAAGTAATTCGTGTATTATAATATTTATACAATAGTAATTTTTACATTAAAAATATTAAACATGAAAACATTTTAATCCGGAGCAAAGCCAGGTATATCAATTAACAGTTATAATTAACAAAATTTAACAAAGATATTAACTATAAATTAATTATATATTATACCGTATAAAAAGTGAAGGTGAATGCGGTTGATGGGAACTCATAACTTCTAAGTAATTCTTGCTGTCAAAATAATTTCAATATAAAAGTAGTTTGTTATGATATGGTGCTAATTACCCTAATTGTAATTTTCTTTCTCTCTTCAATTTTAACGAAGCTATGGGGAAATGATAAATTGGGGAGTATTGAATATCGCTTTTCAGCTCATAACTTATAAGCAATTCTAGCAGACAAAAAACTTTTAGTATAAAAGTTGTTCGTTATCACAAGGTAATAATTCGCCTAATTGAAAATTTTTTTTATCTTTAGTCGTAACAGAGCTATGGGGAAATGATAAGTTGGGGAGGGGATTAAAAATGTCTTTTTAGCTCATAACTTCTAAGAAATTGTGGCTATCAAAAAAGTTTCAATACAAAAGTTGTTTGTTGTGATAAGGCAATAATTCGCCTAACTTGAATTTTCTTTCTATCTTGAATCGTAAGGGAATTATGGGAATATGAAATTTTAAGTCCCCCTCCATTTCCACCCCCTTTGAGCTGGTTAGCCCATCTGCGAACTCGGCCGAGATTTTCACCCTCCTTGCAACATATCCGTCGCCAGTTAAAATCTAATCAAAATTACTCTAGTTATCGTGTTTACAAAATAACACGGGCCAAAGCGTTATGCATATACTTCTCTACTAATAATAATAAGGAAAAGAACATTTTGCCCTCTATTCTCATAAATATCTGAACAAGAAGTATGTTTCGCATGGAATTTCACAGTAAGTGCTGTGACTAGAGTATCAACATTCAATCTCGTTTTCTCACTTGTAAATAATCATTAATAGATGAAAAAAATCGATTATCATCGATCAAATACGGAGATTTACAGATTAGTCTTACGATAATGAAAAAGGAGGACATTTAGGAGGACACTTTTCGAGGGAGGACAGAACTTACAAAAGGACTCTCCTCCCTAAAGAAGGACAATTGGCCCCCTTAAGAATAAGAGAGGAAGAAGACTCTAATGCCTGTTGTTGCCAATAAAATGCATACTGAACATGTTATAAAATCCATTTACAACATATAGATGGCAACCTGAGCGCTGATAAGAAAATATAAATAAAATTATATTTTTCACCTGAGGCTGCATCTTTTTACCATTGTTTGTACGCTTGAGAGTACTATATTTTATTTTATGAACTAGCAGTACGCGCACGGCGTTGCCCGTGGAGTCAGCACTTCAACAAAATGGGAAAAAATGCCCACAATGACACGAAAAAGTTTTGAAAACAAAATCAAAACAAAAGATACACATTGATTTTCGACAATGACGTGAATGTAATGACGTCACCGGAAGGGATCATCGGATTGTAGAAAGCATATTACGTCACCTCCTGCGAGGAAGGTCACCACCAGCCAATGAAATTGCAACAATGCATTCTTCATCGTCCAGAGAAACTCTCGCTGTTAAATCTTGCTAGCAAAAAAACTGTTTGAACTGATCAGGCAAAAATTAATTTTAAAAAAAACGAAAAAAAGATATTTTAACCGTTCTTGTTTTAAATCCGACAGAACCATTCCATTTATAAGCTGAAAAAAATTGAAAATAATAGTGTAATTAGAACGTCGGATGCAGCAAACTTAAAAACAAAAATAAAATTTCGATGGCGAAGCTGACTATTTTATAAAAATTTCTCAAAATTCAGTAAATTACGTTTGAAGCTCAAAACAAACTTCATTAGAACGAAAATTATTTGTTCTATCCGATGGTGCATTGATTGTTTTTCAACGATCATTATAAAAGATACTACAGCCGTAAGAGTGTTAAAAATGACCCAAAACAACACAAAACATTAAATAAAAAATT